>BSCZ01000950.1:0-25349 GCA_027924225.1 Bjerkandera adusta
GGTGGATAATAGCGTGTGTAATACTGATGGGAAAGTGAAAAAGAATAGGTGCTCGTAGGGTTGCCTGTTATCCGCGACAGATATAATCCCACCACCATTACGTGGCTTATTGAAGACGCAAACTCCTCTGGCTCTGCTAAATCATTGCGTTTTCTCGTCACTCTTGTCGCCGGTCGCCATTGCCAAGATCAGTATTTGTGCGAGTCACGCAGACCATCCTCGCTGCTGAAACCGTTCTCGTGGGACAGACTGACCAGTGTAGAGGCACCATGAAGACGGATTGAAGTGTCGACAACTCGCGGCGTAGGAGACCCAGCCTGAGGTATCAAACTTGAAGCTCAAGAAAGCAGTGTAAATATTTTGCATCGGGCAAGAAGGATCGACGGACAAGCCCAATGGTGTGTTGAAATTTCATCTCGGAGGTAGAATCGCGAGCGTGCTCATGGTTATAAGCGACGGTAGGTCTCAAGTTAGCTCAAGTTAGTATGTCCAAGTTAGTCAAGTTAGCGCTTATGATTTTGGCGCGGCGAAGTTAGACGAAGTTAGCACCTCAAGTTACTTTGCGCCCCATCTACGCAATGGTCCAGAGACCGACGAGGGATGCGACGACACCTGTCAAACGGCCACTGACGCCGGATAGTTCGACGACGAGTCCGACGAGAAAACATAGGAAGGCAACACGGAGAAGTGTGGGGAGCATATTTATGATGAAAGGAACACTCCATTGGCGCATGAGGTTGTTGTACCGGTGTTGCCGAAGAAGAACATTTGATCGGGGGGAGGAGTCGGAATCCTTTTCGAGGAAGTATAGCAGCCATTGCTTGACCAGTGTAGCGAGAGAGGCGACAACGACTGCTAGGACAAGGCTTATGAACCATAGCGAATTGAAGGCCACCGGGAGTACCGCGTCGCCGTCGCTCGCTAGAACACCTCTGGCGTTTGCAGGCGATGCAGGAGGCTCGAAGTTAGTCGCGCTGTTGTTCGCGATGAAGAACAAGAGCGCGTTGGTATGTGCGCTCTGCGCGACCAACTGCTCCATCAAGCGCTCAGCCGTGCGGGCATCATCTCGTGCGAGTACGCGGTTGAACCCGATGATAAACCCTGTTACGAATACAGAAAAGAATCCGGCCTGTCGATACGAGTTTGCTCGGTCAGATATACTGAATGATGTCGCGAGTATAACGCACATAGATCAATAAAGCATCCATTTGCGAGTTCCACCTGGCGACCTTGCTCGTGTCGACATGCTGTGTATGATCTGACAGAGTCGTCCACGGATCCTGGCCCTTTTTGCCAAAGTCCTGCCGTAATCAACCATGTTTGCTTAGGAGACGCGAACGACGCTGGCAAAAATCACCCACCGCAAGTAAGGATTCGACCTTGACCTTGAAACCTTTGATCGCGTTCAGAATATCTTGCAGAGTCACCTGCGGCGAAGCTAGATCCCCCTGAATGATTGATTGGAGTGAATGGGTGGGCGAATGAGGTGAACATCCCATGACTTGAATCGCTGACAAGAGTGCAAATCTCACCTTGGTCTCATTCGCCACAGAGTCTAGAGCAATTTTGTCTGCGAATGTTGACATGAGTTGGCACTTTCAAAGCGTCTTGGATGTCGGTTGTACGTGGATGGGAGGAAAGTGGTTCCACCGCGTATGAGTGAGTGAGTGAGAGTCTTAGCCTGGTAAAAAAGCGCCTGTGCATTTACGTTACCTAAGCCAAGCTTACATTTCTGGCAAAGTGATCAAGTGCGTAGATAGTCCGGTGATTGAAGCTCTAAAACTGGCATCGCCGAAGGAACGCGTACGTGAGCCCCTGACAGATCTCTCCACGGAGCTCAGATGTCGATTACTCAGGTACTCGCATTCAGTGACGCCGGATGATCTTTTCCGTGTCCGTTCCGGTCGACGGGCTTTCCCGTACTTTCCAGCACCCTGCCACGTTGAACTCGATTGGTATGGAAGGGGAAGGGGAAGGGCAAGTCGGAACATGATCCTTCCGAGTCTACCGTACGTTCCAGTTCACCTTTCGTTCGGTTACTGGCATCTGACCCACCTTCTTCAACCTTCGAGTCCTGTGCTCAAAGCCACCATACACACATTAGCACGCAGCTGAGCACGCCACCTGCTCCTACTTTGATCAGCCTATGTATGCTACTGCCGGGCTTTCCAATGGTCTGCCACTGATCTGGCATCGCTCAGACCGACTTCTCCACGTCGACGACGCTCTCTCACGCACTTCGAAAAACAGGGCCACAAATAGCGTGGGAGGCCAAAAGTGCGCTGTACGTCCGCATTGTTCTGTTAATCTCAATCTCAAGTCCAGCAAATATAAGGCAGAGCAATGGACAAGCTACACCCGTGTGTATCGATGTCACACGCGCCTCTGGTGTGGGTTGAGACATTGCCCCCGATTGGGTCGACGGGCTACATATCAGAAGAAACCGGCACTTTTTGCACTCACGAGTCACCGGAATACAGGAGAAAGAGGAAAACATATTCGCAACTTGGACACCTCAGATGGACAGAACCCGCACCGTCACCCATGACATCCAAGGGTGTAAGCTGCAGACGAAAGAACTCGGTCGCCGGACAGTACGTACCCTGTGGTCATGTTATTTCGACCCGCAATTGATTATACAGGTTGAGATATAATATCTCCATCGATGACGGTGTAGAGAAGGGTGCGGTGTTAATACCACTGTCACCCCTCACCCATGTGAGCGTTAGTTCCAAGGACAAGGAGACACTGCGGGACGCTTCGAAGGATCTCTTCGACAACGCTTACGATCCCAAGATCAACGGCATGACAAGCAGCAACACAAACCGCAAGGATAGAACACACTTAATGCTCGTGTACCGCCACGCTACCGTTACGTCGTGGGTCATGCTGACAATCAAGAGGACAAACCATAACAAGCCTGCCTCGCTCTCCATATCTGTCGCCGTTCGTTCAACGCCGCCTACGTCCCACTCAATGCCGCCTACGTTCCAGTCAGCGCCGCCTACGTCCCAGTCAGCGCCGCCCACGTCCCAGTCAGCGCCGCCTACGTCCCAGTCAGAGCAAAATCAAGGCGAACCTGGGATTGTTGAATTTCCCGGATTCAGCCGAGGCGAAGTTCAAGTAGCATGTTCCCGCGACGTATTCTTCGAGCGCCCGACTATCTCCATTCCTACCCCCACTACGGGTAGCGACCTGAAGCCCGTCCTCTTTGGAGTATTCAAGTGCCCCACAATCGGCTGGGAGCCTACAAAGGTCACATTTCTAGGTTGGTGGTAAGCACCCAGACTCGCCTCTTCATCGAAACGATTGCCAAGTACTGAGGTCTCCGAACAGCGGCGCCAATGTGTCATGGGATAGTCTGCAAGATGTCACCAGCGCAAGGAATGTCTTCCGGCGTCGGATGATGAACAGGATTGTGTCATGGAAGAGACGTTGGTTGTGATAATCTACAATTCCGTTGCATGTATGGATGGGGTTGCGAATAAGTCAGTGCTCCGTAAGCACAAGCCCAATCTGTATACCACTTGAATAATTCTCTCAACGTCGCCACCGTGGCTGCAACTCTGCCAATCATTGCCGACGTGAAACGCTCGGCGAGGAAGCGGTAAATAAACCAAGCGGAGCAACGCTATGTATACTTCGATTCGACATACTAATCTTAAGCCTCGGACGTTGGATCTCGTTTCTTTCAAGGTGGCGACGCTGACGTTCTTTCCAGTCGATTGTGGTCAGTGTCTGCGTGTTTACATAGCGTTGTGAGATGGTAATCCTATAACTAAACACAGAATACCATCCAAGGCCATAGGCAGAGCCAACAACAATGTGTCGAAGTTCTCATACTCCTGAAACACGAGGTACACAATCCATTTCGTTATCTGACCATTTTGGGGGTACTCCTGGGCTCGGGAACATCGGCTTATCCGACAGAGCTTGTACAGTACGTATCTTGCGCTGATTCAGGCAACGTGCTGGCGTCCATGTTGGTGTCGCTATCGCCGCCATCTTTGATATAATTCCTGCCGAACGTTTCTTGTGCTCGACACTTCTAGTTCAGAGCAGATTTGTCCTCAATTTCCTCACACTCTGCCGTGGTATCAATGACGAGCGGAGGTTCTAGTACGGCTCACAGCTAACCCCAAAGGCATCGTCGCATGCTGCAGCAGGAGAGCAGAGGGAAAGGGGGGGCACGATAAGCGGGACAGTGGGCAGAGTTCGAGCGACACAGCAAGGTTGAATTGAGCGGAAACGAAATGATAAAACCAAGGGATAGACGCTGAAACGGAAGGTCTAAAATAAGGTCTGCCCAGAGACCTATAGTGCTCTGTAAGGTAATTTGAACGTCCCACGAGAGTTTCTTATCGCTACCTTTCTCTCTGACACACTCTCAATGAATCTAGCCCGCGCTACTGTGTTATATATGTACCGCCGACACTTTACGGTTCTTGTGTCTTCCCTCCCCGGACGACCTCCGTCGACTTTGACTACGCTTTCGCTACGGTAATCTGCATCTGATCCCAGGCGGGTACTCGCTAATGCCGTTTATATGCTGCAGATGGATATGGCGATACCTTGTCTTTGTCAATGCTGTCGACGCGGGAGGCGGTCAGAAGTAAGCACACTTATCAAACCGTCAGATAACGCGCATTGATGAAATAATTTGTTAACACAAAGGATGACGACTCGTGGACAACTTTGTATGAGCATACATACAAAGTCGACGAGGATAAGGTCACTAGATGGACAACACAAATGGATACTCTACTCGTCTATGTAAGTCGTGGCAATAATAGCAATTCAACTTGGCTGAAAACCGTATACACAGGCTGGGCTTTTCTCCGCGGTTGTCGCTGGGTTCATCACAAGCTTCAAAAGCAGTGCCGCCGCTCATGGGGGAGACGAAGACTTGTTGGATGACAGCTCGCTGTGGTTCGCAAGCCTCATCCTAGCGTTAATTGCTGCCTCTCTTGCTACGCTAGTCAAGCAGTGGCTTTTGGACTTCCTCGAGAAGGACTCTGGCTCCAACCCCCGATTAAACCTCCTTTTACGTCAACATCGGTACACAATCCTCATGTATCGATCGAAGATTCCGTTCATCATCAATATGCTTCCGGTGATGTTACGAATAGCCTTCACCCTGTTCCTTGCAGGGGTCATTGTCGAACTCTGCACCCCTAGGCACAAGCTTACGTGGGTCGTGGTCGGCCTTACAGCTACCTGGGTTGCCATACACGTGGCATCATTCATCCTACCCCTCTGGCGAGCTTGCCGTGCTTACAAGTCCCCAGAGTCGCTGTTGGCAATCAACATTTTCTACGCTGTCTGGTTTATCTTCGCGCGCTACACTCTCCCTTTTCCCAAGCCAAACATCCGCTGGAGAAGTTGGAAGATAATCGACCGTGTAAACGTAGGAAACCCCATGGAGCAGCCGCACGCTGATGAGCAGACACCGGATGAGAGCTCACGTGAAGCCCAGGAGATACAAGCACTTGCCTCCGCCTCTACTATTCTAGCGCTCTCACGGGAGACGTTCGCTAGGGCGGTTTGGAGCGTCACGAAGGATTTCACCCCGGCGCAAGCGATGGCACTCGTCAACTCTATCGCAACTCGGTTGTCACCCAAATTGTTGTCCGCCGGCCCTGGTAACGGATGGACGGACATCTGGACTTCAAGTTTGGAGGGGGAATACAATGTCATTGCACCTCACGGAACCGACGCTCTGCTTCACATCGCAGTCGATCGAGTTCTTGCACCCACTAGGGACGTTTTCACTCCCGCTATCCCTTCCAAACACGCCATCAATTCCCTCCCCTGCATTGCGAACCTCCTCCCATACCGTTCAGTCGATTTCAACTTATCGGGGCTCGCGGAGCCCCTTTTTTCGATGGTTGGACGACTCTATGCTTGGGACCTGGCTGTGGATCAGATGGAACCCAAGAACATCGCTATTGCGGCTGTATTTCGTATTTTGTGTGCTGCGCCCACGTTATGCGATGAAAATATATCCACACGGCTACCTCGAGGTAAGCATGTTTCCTCTGGAATTATACTTTCTGCGATGCTGACGTGAGGTTTCTGACAGAGTTCGCGCAATTTGCCTTAAGAGATGCTACCTGTGCGGAAAACAAGATCCCCAACTTTGTCGTCGCTCACCAATACCCTGCACCGGCAGTCGTCATTTATATCGTCCTCAAGATTGTGGAGCTGGCTGGTGATTGCAAAAGCCTCGAAGGCCAACTTACTACCTTTGTTCATTCGTGGCGGAACATGCTGCGAGGGCAGCTCCGACATGAGTACCCTCGAAGTAGTCCACTCACTAGAGATATGCGAACGAAAATAGAGGGTATGAAGGTATTATGGACAGCCGAAGATGATGCCTCTGAGTGGCTCAAGGAACTGTGTAATTTGTTTGTGCCTACTGCTAGTTAGTAGTCTACCTTCCTAACCCACGACGGTCCTATGTCAAAGGGTCAGCCAATATACATCATGCGGAAGCCACATGTTGACGGCAGCGGTCTTGGTTTTAGGAGATCTCTCGTGATCCTGTAGTTGGAAGATCGCAACAGCTGCTAGTAGCCAAACTACGAGGCTGAAATACGCGCGGGCATGCTAAACATGTATCATTTGAAGGATAAGTGTTCAACACGCGCGTGCGTACCGTGTACTCGGGGAGAAATATAGACTAGTGGCCCTAGAGTAGTCAGTACCTTTGAAATATGGCGCCCGAATTTGGGACAACGAACACTGGTTTGAACGTATCCAGACATCCTTCGGAGGGGTGACAACGTTGCAGCCATGTTCGCAAGTGTCACAGCGTCGCGGGACCTGAAATCTGGAATTCGGGCCTTCGTGCCTAGATGATATATACACAGAATCTCTACGCCGATGTCGAACTTAGCGTAGACCGGGCACATACTACAATATGGCTGTGTACTGGCCCTCCCTTGGTACCTCAAGTATACCGGAGTGCGTAGTATGCGTGGACGGCTGGACCTGGTACACGAAGAAGCAGTCGTGTTTATCAGTACCGCATCTCCTTAGAAAGCTGTAACCTGCCGGAGACGATCAGCATGGCCATCGGCTATGCCAAAAGCAACGATATCTTGTTTCCGTATCTATATTTCCTATTGCATATCATGCGTCGTAATGCGGCCGTGAGATTGGCTGAGCCTTCTGAATTCGACAGAGACCTTAGGAAGGAGTCGAGTGCGGGCAATGCAGGGCGATGCCCAGTGTTAGTGACCACCACAGGGCCGGATACAGGCGATTTTGTAGCGCTGAAGAAGGGCCTCCGCAGGTGGAAGGGCGCGGCGTACAGCGCAGAGTGGTGGTCGCTCGTAAATGCAACGCAATGCGGTCTAGGGATAATCGCCACGTGGTCATTTGATGCGCTGATGCGCCTTGTGCGACACTGCCCGTGTTCGAGATCGAGGCCAGGTTCAATTAGCAGCGGAGCCTTTCAAGAGACCATTTTTGTAATTCAAAATGTATCGCCAACATATGCGGCGCGCTGTGAGGTTCGAACCAACGAGAGGCCTGGTCTCTGTAGGCCCGGATATCCCCAGCCGTGTTGAGACTCCGACATGCCGAGGGCGTCTTAGCCCAGCTTCGTTCTCCGATGATGACCGGCCATCACGGCCGCAGCAGGAGAACGCCGACCAGGCGAGTCTACAACGTTGATTTCTCCAGATTTCTCCAAACCGCGCTCACTCAACTCTTCCTTGGACGTTCTCCAACTCATGCACAGACGCGAGTCACCCTCACTGTCTGGGCTTTGGTACCCAACTGCTTTTTGTCGCGGGTCCCCCTGACAAACCATGTCGTATCCGACTTTGAGTCCAGTCGCCGTCTTATACTCATTCCTGCACTACGCATAGCCTGGATCCCTCTTCACTTCCGGGTACTGGAGACTACATATTGCGACGACATCCACGCCTTACGAAAGTCTGTTCTGTCTGCAGGGCGAGCGATAGGCCTCATGGGTGTCGCTTTACGGTCGGCGGAGCGAGGAGCTTGGTGAACGGTATGTGCACGCTTTGGACTCGACGCATCCCTCTCACACTCAACACTCAGCATAGCGCGAAACAAAGGTTGCGACTCATCCTGCAACGCGTCCTCGCAATTCGTATTTTCGCGGATCGCTCGTTCGTCGTGGATAAGGCCCGCGGCATTGGAGCCAACGTGAGATCCGCGCTCTGGATCGGAGACATTAGCAGCACGCGGCAACGTCACAAGATAACCATATGCGGCTCTACCAAGCACAGGTATGAAACGGCAAGCGAGACCATGGAGGGCCTTGACGAGATAGCTACGGGCGGACAATGGCATAATATTGCAACAGGGCTACGCTATTGTGAGTCGACATGTGGTCTTGACACAGGATTTGTGCTTACGGTATCTTAGTTGCAGAAGAGCTTGCGTAAGGGCTCGTCGGTAGTAGTGTATGCGGGTCGGTAAGCGTGACTTGTATACAGAGGTTTATGTGACATGTTCGGTAGTATCGCGATTGAAATATAACACTGTATTGATCATCTCATCCTGTTCGAAGACTGCAGACAGACAAGCGACGAAGGCTCATACCCCGGCCCTGAAGGTGATTGTTTATTTGTGCTCTCGCCCTTGCACGATACTCATTCTCTACAGATTTGAATGACGTTCTTCGGCCCTCAAGAAAGTGCGTTAGTACGTCGTCAGGAAGCCAAGTGTCAATACCACGACCTCTATTTTCCTAGCTAGCCTTTCATCGGCCGCGGGTTGCGCTCGTGTAGGCTATGCCTGAACCAGGATTCGAATTTCGTGCAAAGTCACCACCGTGGCTAGAAGAGGAGGTGATTGATCATGGAGTAGCGAAGGAAATCGGTGCGTAATCACGCTACAACGGCCTTCGGTAACGCTGACCGCCCCAAAGGGCATCGGAAGACCGTATTCTGACGTTGTCTGCGCACCTTGCACTCGTGAGAAGACGCTGTTCACGTCGATAGCGTCGTTGCGAGTCCTCAAAGCTATTGACATGATCCTTGTGAGTCTCTGCTTTGACCTTCTCCGTGCGCTTTACCAAGGAATTTGCAGGATGAACCAGCTTGGACCTGCGCTATGAAGTTTCTGGTCAAGCTTGCCAACTGGCTACTAGTACCCCCTCTGTTGGCGCTACTCTCGTAGAGGATAGCCCAGAGTCCCCGAAACTACGTATAGGACGGTTCGAACCGACGAATTTAGGAAATCCGGACGCTACTGTTAATCCCTCTGATGAGGTCGAGTGGATCAATAGCAAGCCGTCCTTCGCTATCGTCAAGGAGTGCACCGGTTCTTCTGTTCTCCATCGTTGCCTCCGCCTCCGACATGTCGATCGCTAGCTACTTCCATGGTTTCATGAGCAGACTACGGCTGCCGCTTTCGCAGTAGCCACTGTTCTGCCCGTTACGGGGTGAGTATTCTTATAAGTCTGCACCTGCTTATAAACGTGCCTACTAATTCTCCTGCCAGACACTCCTGCGGAAGCGACGGCGTATCGAGAGGAAGAGGCCGTTGTCGCCGCCGACGTACCAATAATTTGCGTATCCGAGGGCGGACAGTCGCTTTACGTCGTCTTGGTGGCACACTGTATCCCGGAGGCCATCGAAGACGGGATGAAAGTGAGTTCGAATAACTCCTTCGTGAATCGATATTTACGCATCGCCAGCTGGGGTTCAGTGCATCAGCCAAGGGGCTGCCGGTGGCTCTAGCTCCTCGTACCGCGAAGCCGGTCGTATCCCCGGTACGACCGAGCACTGCGGTGTGCTCTCACCCCCAAAAACAATGCTCGCTCCTTCGACTTATAGTCGTACAAGAGCGAGCCGCACACGGTGAATAGGGTGCTGTAGACGACTCGTCAACGCTAGCCACCTGCTATCTCGCACACGGGAGGAACATGGTATTCTTTTCACGATCACGGGTCCGCACAGCCAGAGAGCCGCCTACACCTCCCGCCGACCGCAGAAACAGAGTTCTTCGTCGACAAGCTTCGATGGTTCGGCGAAAGCACCGCTGGCACGCTCTGTTCCCTTCCTCCAGCCGCCCGACCAACGCAAACCCTGCGGACGCCTCTCGCCGCCAGTCCGGGATTCCTCAAACCCTATCCCTTTGCCTCTCCCCCTTCCCTGACCCATGGTGCCGTTCGAATTACCCCGAGTACCGCAGCCACCCCCATGATCAACCCTTCGATTATCACCCTCATCCGTCGACGTCCTTGACTCTGGAAAAAGACCAAGGAGGCCACGTTGATCCGCACACAACCTTTAGAACGTACGTGAAGGGGGATCAACACCATAGGCCTTTCCTCGCCAACCCGACACCGCTCAGACCCAGCGAAGCGAGCGTCCTGCGGGTCGATTCAGCGATGGCAACGAAAGCTCCGCGATCGTTGGCCCTTCGGATTGCCGCCGATGTACAGTAGCGCGGGCTACACGTGGAAAAGCGCGGGCCACAACGTGCAACCGTTGAGGAGTGCCCGGTGAGTACGTTCCTCCACTACACGCAGCTACCTGCTGATCTCGACATCCAGTATGGACGTGTACGAATTCAATGTACTTGTTTAGGTTCACTATCGACAACGTCGTGGGTCAATATGCTGGGAGTCCCCAGCAGCTGTGCAGAATACAGAAGGTCACTGCTTCACCACGCGTTCTTTCGAGACCCGCTTGCGCTCGGCCGTTCTTCGTTCCCCTGTGTCTTCTCGACGGACGTCAAGCCCTCTCGCGGAGGTCTGCAGCTCTGACGGCCACGGCACGTAGTATGAACGGTACGGCATGCTCCAAACACCCTGATCGGCGTGGTGACTGTGACCAGGCTCGGCGCAGAGACTCTCCGTTCGATCTTTACATGGCACACATGGGAAGTAGGGACCCTAACGTGTGGAAGTATGGCTGAAAATGACAACTGTGCGTGCCATTTAGACCGGTCCCTTTGCTTCTAACACATTCGCAGAGATGGAACCGACGTCTGACACTCCGCTACCGTGTCAGGCTGGTCCATAACCACGCGCATTTTCTCGCTACAGCTGCACAGCAACATTCAGACGTAAGCCTGTAACTCAAACCTTGCGCATAATGGACTTCTTTTCCGGAAAGGGTCCTGGCGTCTTCGATGTCCTTCCAATCATTCGTGCCTTGTGCAATAAACCACGGATGGCAAGGGTCTTCAAGGGTCTCGAGATGGGAAATCTTCCTGCGGTGAAATTTTTCCAGTCTGCCACGGCAAGGTCTGACATCCAGGCGTTACTCCCCTGCGACGATAGTCCCATTTAGCCTCGATCCTGTTGTTTCATGGCCAAACATGGAGCTCCGTACCTCCTCTGCGCGCCGCCCAAGCGAGAACGCAGCAATGCGAATTCTGTACATGTGAAATCTCTCACTCGCCCTACTTCGCTATGGCTTCCTCGTAGTCGGTCAAGCGACCACTTACCGGCACGATAATTTCGATAAACAGCGCTTGTAAGTAACTGTCCTGCGTTCCCATGCTTACTCTTCTAATTATCGCCGTTGACACACTGGATATCACGCTCGTCGAATGATAATGGGCCTGGCACGTTTGACGTAACTCAGCACCGCCGAAATGACGCTAGCGCGGTGCAGCTCTGTGAACCAGTCGGACGGTGGGCGAACGAAGGAGAGTGGAAGTCGAAGTGATTACGGCGACCCTGATTAAACTTAAGACCTCGTGGACTGGGCCCACCGTACACGCAGTGCGATCTGACTCCGCGGCGCTAAATTGGTGCGGGCACGGCACAGCTCAGCGAATGAACGGGGAGTGAATTTGTACGTGTGCGGCAGAGAGATTATCCCCAGCATCCGAACCTGAATCGCGTGTAAGCTTAGACGAAAGAAAGCGGCAGTCGCAATTCTCAGCGAGGTATTGTATTCCTCACGGTCCGCGATTTATTGCAGGTCACATCGGCGAGGGTAGCTGCGCCGCTCATTTTACTAGGTGTATGAGACATGTTCTTGGTACCTACGTCCAGTGTAACAACGTGGCATCTGAATGGGGCAGGTGCGAGGAAAGCTAGACCTCTCAGGTGCGTGTCCGTATAATGTTCATCTTCTATGCAGTGGGAATGACACTTGTTTCTATACTGGGCAAAATTCAGGGTCAGTTCGAAATAAAGCTTGACTTCTATCAGTATGCTGACCAAAGGTGGAGCAGACACGTTATCCGAATCCAGTACGGCAGGAATGGAAGTGTCAACCGTCGTACGTCCCCCTTTCATGATGGCGCCACGCAGAAACGTCAACATTGACTCGTGTACGGTCTTCCGGCCATATGTCATCCAAGGATCTTTGATAAGCACCCGGGGCAACATGTTACTTTCATACGGCCGGATGATGTTGAGAACACCTAGAAGTTTGCGCGCATATCAAATAACAATGCACCCATTCTAGTCTCGCGGCTACTAACGCCATACCAGTATTCCGATGCTTTGGAAGTCCAAACACCGACATCCATGCTTGCGTAAAATTACCGCAGTGGTAAGTAACCTTCCATGACAGGAGAACACCGTATACTTACTCTATGGTATCCCAGTAGCGTGCCATCCTTCTCATGGGATCGAAATTTGACGTGAGCGTCATTTCCGTTGTCCCGAGATCACATCCTCTTGGAATCCACCGTATGAAGAGGCCATGCTTGATGTGTCCGTTTGGCTAGAGCATGCGGCTAGGGTCAGCATGAGCTGCTCCTGAAGGTTTCCATGATGGCCTAAACGCTTGCAGCCCTGCCACAGCGCATCGACGCTGAACGGCTCTGTGTTGAAAAGACCATACCACCATCAAGGTCCTCACTTATCCACCCCGTCTCGTCTTTCAGAAACGGTGATACCCACTCCCTAATGCTTTCATCTTCTAACTAATGACAATCCTGGTCTTCACAGTGAACTCAGAAGCGGTCTCCTGCTCATTGATTACGGTACGCACGAATTCTTGCCGTACAAGAGACAGATGATAGTTACCACCACACCATAAGATCGCTCTCAAGGATGACCCCGCCGCAAAACCAGCAGGAGGTGGTGAATGCTGCCGATGAAACGGACACCAAAGCAGAGAATCTACCCGCTGAGGCAGCTCCCGCAAACCCGCCATTACCGCAGAGAGAACCGGTTCAACAAGCGACTCAGCAAGATGCTTTCAATGCGATCACCGAGATGAGGAGTATCGTCAAAGAATTACTCGCCGTAGGCTACCCACCTAACTCACCAACGTATTCTGACCATTTTCTCAGCTCCAAAAAAATCGTGATGCACCGAAATATGATGAACCATGGCGTACGGTATCCACAGAGACAAAGCCATTCGATCAGAATAAGGTTGAGAAGTGGAAGAACGAGATTGACACACTCCTGGTTTATGTGAGTTGCGTGTAGTGACTCCTTTCCCAGTCGGCCAATATAATGATGTCACACAGGCCTCTCTATTCTCTGCAGTCGTTGCGACTTTCGCCGTGGAGACTGTGGAAACCTTCAAAAGCCGGGAAGCCGGGGGAACTAGCAATTCAAACTCGTCAGCCGGCGGTAGCGGCGCCTATAACTCCCTCCTATTCGTCAGCCTTATCCTTGCGCTGATAACCGCCTCTTCGGCGACGTTAGTCAAGCAATGGATTCAACAATACCTAGAAGAAGATTTCGACAGTACTTTCCACGACCACGTCTGCATGCGCCAACACCGATACAACGGTCTTAAGCGATGGAAAGTATCGCTCCTCGTTGGACTACTACCTGTGGTGCTACGCATATCCTTCATGTTGTTCGTTGCGGGATTGGCCATCTGGCTGTACGATTTCGACCATACCGCCGCGATTTCGCTCTTGGGAGTGAGCGGTATCTGGGTACTCCTCTGCCTATTGGCCGCCATCTCACCGTTGTTGTCCAGCAACTGCCCCTACAAATCTCCCGAATCGCTTCTCGTCCTCAACCTCTGCCTCTTTATCCGTCATATTTTCTATTGCTTATGGGACTCCCTAACATGGTCTGAAAAACTTCGGGAGGCGATGTCATGGCAGAGGCGGGACCGCGAGACTGCGATCGAACCCCGGAAGAAATCCCCAGTCAAGTGGGAAAAGGTGACGAAGCCATTCAAGGACCTGTGGGCGACTTTCAAGGGCCTGTGGGCGAAGTTGAAGGAGCTCGGAAAGGAGCCTGGCTTGAGCGAGCTCGCCCTCGCCATCAAGAAAGCTCGGGATCTGACTTCCAGCATTCCTCCGCCTCTTTCAAACGAGCAGACTTGCGAGCCGCGTCCCGATTCTCCACTAGGGCAAGGTTGCGGGAACAGTGGATCGGAAAGGCCATGGAGCCCCGGGCAAGCTCGCGACATCGAGCAGGCCGACGAGCTGTATCCCAACCTCCATCAAGCCCGTGCACAAGCCCAAGAGCTCGCTCGCGCTATCAACCAAGCTCATGAGCTAGTTTTCGCCTTCGGCAAAGTGCTTCCAGTGTCGGATCGTACCACCGAGGACACCGATCGGGTTCACCAGACATCCCGTATCGATCAAGTAGAGCCCGAGACACGTGCCGTCGTCGGGACTCACGATCTAGCTGTTGCAATCAAGAAGGCTAGCGACCTGGCTGTGGCCATTCAAGTTGCTTGTAGGAACAAACACCATGCGGAAAGCTCGACGCGCTTAAAGCGATGGGTCGGGGAAAAGTGGATGAAATCGAAGTACCCCGCCAATGAGCTGAGTCACACTGCCGAGCAGGCTCGCGAGCTGTGTACTTCCATCAAGCGCGCTCTCTCCGCTATACGGACACTCGAGGAGGCGCCTCAGGGCAAGTGGGTGAAGTTGAAGAAGCGGGGCAGCGATGGATGGGCGCAGCTGAAGAAGTTGGGCGCAGCTGAAGAATCAGAGCGGTGCTCTGGTGGATATGTTGAAGGGGGGCAAGACGGAATTGGACAAGACAGCCGGGTTGAACAAGACGATCGAGTTGGACATGACGACCAAGTTGGGTATGCAGGCACTCGTCACGGTATCCTCGGAGCTCGCTCTATCCAATTCCCTTCTCACATTCGATATCGCAACCTGTGCCCGAAGGTACCGTGCGAATGATGCTCTGGACATCGTTCATCGGATCGGGTTCAGACTCATGAAGTCGATGAGAAGGGAGGTCAAACGCGGCGAGTGGAGGCGCCTTTGGAATTATTTGGACAGCACCGACCGCGCAGTGGAAGCTACAAATAGGCTCACGAGGGAGGGGTCCCAGATGCTTCTGGAAATTGTCGCCGACGCGGTATCCAATGCCAGGATCGACGGTCAAGCTAGTGGCTCAATGTCGCGAGATGCTGTTTCCCACATCGACGACATCGCTGAGCCCGCTAGCCATTGCATTGCGACCCTTCTGTTGGGAAAACGAGCCAAGGTCGATCCCCAGCTCCGCGAGCATGTTTCGCAAGCCATCTTGAGGCTATTGGCGTCTTTTCCTCAGGACGCGAACCCGGACGGATGGCGAAGCTCTACTCTGGCTGCGTTTATAGCCGCAGTGCGACTTTGCTACAACGCTAGATCTGACGAAGATGATATCTTTGGCAAAACCGAAGGCTTTGAGCTTTCACATGGTACGTGAACATTTTTAACACTATTAAAAACCCCGACTCAGTCGTTGCTTAGTCAAAATCGAGTGGCTTCTTTGCAATGCGTCAAGACAATTAGTGACGCTGAATACGATATGGAAGTTGGTGTTCCAAACGGACAACCGTCTCGATCCATCGATCACCGCCTACGTGTTGTTGAAGTTGGCGAGCCTTTGCAAAGTCGAAGACACTATCATCGATACGTTCTTCGATACGTGGTCGGATCATTATATGGAGCTATGGAATATGTCTGGGGTCCGCGAGGAGAAGGGTTGGTGGGCGAATGAGGTCTTTAAAATGATGCGCCAATATGTACCCGAGAAACCGGAAGACGAAAAGGACAGGTATGGTAACGCTAAATGGTTCACGCTCATCTTCAGTGAGAAGGAATAGAGAGAAAGTCGTTTTTATCGATGTATTCATGCATTCTTATACAGACATTCTACGACTAATTTACTTACTACTTGCTCACTCGGAACGGTTGAAGTCCGATCGACTAGTACCAGCGCAAACGGGTTCATATATCATTTGTATGTATTTAGTAGGATTTCGAACATATTCTGCACGTAGAACCGTCGAGGCATTTCATGCCCGCGCTTCGATCGCACAGCTCATCTCCGTAATCAATTCCCTCTCGCAGGCTAACTGCTCTCGTATTTCTACTCAGACCTTAACAAATTGCGGTTCATCTGTTGGTGTCCCTGAACATCTGTTCTAGTTATCGTAGAAGGAATGAACGCACATAGGGGACAGATAATCAATCTCCCAAATTTACTCGATCTGCTTGAGCTCCTCAGTATTTGACAGAACTTTACATGGAGATGCTGAGCTTACGACTAGATTACCAGCGGTGTCGTCGATAGTCCACGATCCTAGCGAGGCCTGGGGTCGGAATACTCCGAGAAAAACGCAATGGGAGGTGACGATGGAACCAGGCTGTGACAAAGCGGAGATGTCGAAGCCATATTCACGCGCGGAATCGAGGGTCGTATTGGCGGGGATGTGTTTGATTGACGCGTCCCTGTCGATAGTGACTTCGAGTGTCTGTTCATGCCCACCGGAGGGAGAGGTTGATATCTTGAACTTGACCATAGCCCATTCCGCAGCCATGATACGGCTGTGGACTAACAACAGGTCGCCTCGGGTAAGACCTTCAGGGAGGCGCCAACCTCTGACGTGATTTTCCATGAGTGCCTTCAGTTTATTCTTGTCTCCCTGCGTCATCGAATCAAGTTGTAGGGGGGCGGCCGGAAACAGCGCGGCACCAGATTTCACTCCATTTCTCACGGTTGCCACGTGTTTCTTTGGCCTAGATAGATTATTACTAGCGAGACAAGATGACGTGCAAGTGAGCGTACCCTGCCTGCGTAAGTGTTTGCACTTGGTTGGGCACAGCTATCTTGCGACTCTTTTCGGCCATTGGGTTGCGTCTGGACTTGCCAGTGGGCTGGGGTGGCTCCTTCGGACTGTACGGGTTGGCCATGCATACAGATAGGTAGAATATATACAACATACTCTGCATTCTTGAAAACAGATTCGATCCCTTCGGAAACAATTGCCTGCATTCCATCGTTCCTCGTTCCTTTGTGGGAATACCACTTCGGAGCGTTGGGAGCAATCTTGGAAGCCTGAGGCAGTTTGTCGAAGACGTTGAAGAGCCGGAAAAACTCGCCATCTTGCATGTATCCCACGTCCCCGATGACAGCAGAGTTCACCAGAGACGACGGGCAAGGCTTCAGTATAGGTATGCCAATGTCCAACTGCCTCATTAGTTTATCGTATTCGGTGTAATCTTCACGACCGAAATGACGAGTCGTTCTGAAGATTACTTGATGTTACAATGTTGAAATATAATCAATATCGCGACGTACGGGGAGGTAGTGGTCGACATTGCGAAGGAGAGAACTTCAAGGAGTATGAAGCTGCCGCTCGAGAAACAAGGATTGGAGGAGTTGGATCAGATGAGCGCGAGCAGGACACAATTTATGTTGGAGGAATACAGCGCAGAGCAACCGTGACGGGATAAAGACACAAGGACCGTCAGGAGCGGAACCGTCCTCCCTCACATAGCCACAAGCGTCACATCTCCGTGGATTTTCCGAAGTGCCGGAGAGCAGACGTCTAATTGGGGCCAGAGTGGGAGAGAGGGGTCATGCTCCGACTTCGCCATCTCACGCCTGTCGAACTAGTGGGCCGCGAGCATGTCTAGAGCGGCCATCGTAAATCGCTGTATAGTTCTAACTAGGCTGTTCAACTTCGGATATGCAGTGTACGGGCAAACTCAAATACGGCGCATTGGTGGCGCAGGTACCAGAACTCAGGTCACGATGGCGTCTTTGGTCTTTCCAGATTCCGACCCAAATCGCACTGCACCCAGTGGGTGGATCTGACAGGAGCATAGCTCCGAGCCATGCCATCTAGGTTGCGTGATGACCGTGTATGTATTGCTCATAGAAACACTGAGAAGGGGAGCCGTTCGGAGGGCTGCTGACATCGCAGAGTCGCATGCTACTCTCGGTACTCCAACGTGGCGGACACGCCGCATGCCATCCAGATGTCAGGGCGGATCTTAAGCCGCCAGTTCATGAACAGCTAGAAGCCAAGAACTTCAGAGGGGCCTCAATTGTGTTCGCCGTGCAGCTGACAGAAGTCCTAGCACCGGTTCGAACCTAATAGGACGAAATACCGATCAGCGTCTACGTACGGCTCGCTTTGTGCCACAAAGTTTGTCGTCCGGCATGGTTCGGACCGCGGTTCAATCACTCAAATGGTTCGTTTTAGATAGAACGCAGGTATAGTACAAGATACGGGTAGTAGATTAATGGTTTCCTCCGGATATGGGGCCGATGACAGTGGCTGACGCGCTCGGGCTGATGACGTGTTGGACCAGATGGAAAGTAAGAAGCTTCTTTACCGCATTATGCACTGGCTTCTGCGTCGTGGCCCGATAATGGGCCGTATGGATGGTTAACTTTTGTACTTGAAAAGATACTTGAACGTACTTGAGCGTACTTCGCCCCGCCAAATGGTCCCACAAGTAACTTGAAGTAACTTGAAGTACACTCAAGTATCTTGAAGTACGACCAAGTAACCCTATGTCAGCCTACGCACCGTGCGACATTAATTACTTGACGGTGCTGCGACATTCGTCGGGCATTGGCTCTCGTGTTCCCGTGATGAGAAGGATGATATATAGTGTAAATAACTTCACGCACCCGTAAATGTGCATCTTAGGGCTTGATCTGAGTGCATGCAGGGTCGTGTCGTCCGACTCGTTTGCGAGCTGAGATTGGCCATCCTATCGAAGATGCATTGGGGCACCATTCAAGTGTCGGGCCGCAAGAGCATAACATCGTCGACCAGTTGGCGCAGGCTCCGGGAGGACAGCAAAAGGAAGGCTGAAGTACGGTTTGACGAGGGTGAATGAGCTGCTGGCGTGAGAACCAGTGGATGGGCAATAGAAAGCGCCCAACACACAGCATACGCAGAGCGGAGACCGAAGTAAGGGGCCGTAGTAAGGGGCCGTAGTATTTGCGCTGCGAGTACTGAGGTCAAACGGGGCGAGAGAAGAGGGTAGGCTAGAGACACTCACGCCTGACGCCGCGGCGCGAAGTTGTTAGCACGGTGGGGTGACAGGCACTGGCTCCCCCGCGTGAAGTGTTGGATAGCAGCAAGATGAGGGTCTCTGCGTGGTATCAGATGGGGTACCCCTATGTCCAGACACATCGTGCGGGCTGTTCAGTCCCCGACTTACGTTCCGTGCATATGCGCACTCGCACACAGCACTTCAACAGCCTGTTGGTCAAAGAATAAATGACTATGGTATTCAGTAAGGTCGGATGTACCTGCAAGCATCCTGAAGTACGATGAAGTGTGCCCAAGTAGCTAGAAGTATCTTGAAGTACGACAAAGTATGCCTAAGTAAAGCACAAGTAAGCACGTATTCAGTGAGAAATCATGTATGAGGACTCACCGGGAGCATCTTCTACATGTGGGATGACGCGGACACCAGCACTGACTGACGAGAACGTCGAGTCGCTAGCTCGGCGTCTAATGACCAAAACCGGACGCATCAGCGTTGGCGTACCACATACATGCAGCTCTGTGGGCTCAGGCGGAATTCTCTAAGGCCCAAACAAGATGGGAAACCACTAGTATAATTATTCTATAATTTTTGAAGGCAAAATCACGTAGTTCTCGCCACTCTGCGCCTCAGAGTAGCAACACGCAGATTGATATTATGACACGTGACAATCGTCACAACTGTGACGGACCATGTTCAACGCGTCCCGGTTAGCTTCTTCGCGTCTTGTTCGCACTCTCAGCACGCTCTTGCATATCTCCTTGAAGCTGCGCACTCGGATTCACGCTACCCACTCCTATGCCGGAGTATCGTGAGGTGTTGGCATGCACCTTCAACATCACACGCTGGTTTCACTCACTCCGCACTTCTGGTGCTGACACACTCCGTCTGCAGTCTATTTGGGTGGACTCAACGAAGCCTGAGATCGCAGCTGCACCCAAAGGAACCAGATCCTCCGAGGGACATGTCTTCAAGCTCGCTCCCACAGACCTTTGTCCTCGAGGCTCAAGAGGATCTCAGCAACAAGTCTACCCTCCAGCACCTTGGTCAGCACGTTCTTCTCCGAACGTCAAAGTCGCACCCTCAATGGACTCGGAAACAACAACACCACATTCTTCTTCAACACCGTTTGAGCCCCTACAAACGCTTTGGCTCCGTGGAGTTGAAGCAACACCGAGAACAGTAGTTCTCGACCTTGGTCGACTGTTTCTTCAGGTATGGTGTCTCTTCATTATGCAACAGCTCCGATGCACTTACCGCTTCCATTTTCTGCCCAGATCCAACTCCATACGCATGTGATGTCTCAAGCTTACACGCGTACCCAATGGGACGACGAGATTTGCCTAGTTACGGGAGAGGTGTGTTTGTACGCTCATTCCTTTTCTGAAATACGCTGACAACCACTACAAAATGGAAGGACCGTGGTTTCCGCATCGCCATAGCCCTCGATTTTGGGCTTTATGTTTTGGCCTTCCCCACTTTGGACAACATTTGGACGGTGTGTTTCCACACTCGTGTATTCGAAGACAGTAATTTCGTGCTCATATATTATTTTTCCAGCCTCATTGGTCATCAAAAATCGATCTCCTGCCAACGCAGCACGTCGATGTTTATTTGGAGTACTCCGCGTTCCTCCGGGTTTTTGGCGAGTGGCTTAAGAAGCAGTCATCGTCGAAGAACATGGGCACAGGCCTTGCGATCAATGTTTTCCGTGGAGCAAACACTACCTTTGGCGGACTCGGAGTCTACACAATCTGCGAAGTGTGGTACATGGCAGGTAAGTGCATTATCATCAACATAGTCCCCCAAACTAATACCCTTGTCTAGGACTACCTGTTTTCATCTCAGCCGCAGAGCTTTTGCGTAGTCCGTCCCGACTTGCACGATTCTGCGAAGCCTTTTGGGTATTTGCACATATCTCGCACACCAAACTCGAGTGAGTCGCCGTATCTCATTCAAATACCGTGATTTGTTTATTCTTCCTACTACCAGAGCATTTCTTACCCCGTTTTATCATGGCTTTGTCCTTGCTGCTACGCAAGATCAGCGGATGAAGTACATCCAGTGGCTGCATGTGTTTGGCAAGCATCGTACTTGGATGTCAAAGCGCATGAAGGCCTTGCATGCAGGGTGGATTGTGAGTCGTCCTATTCACAAAATTCCTCTGCTTATGCATTTTTTTTTCAAAGAACACGTCGGAGATCCTAGCATCTCAGGATGGCACCTTTGAACGTTCGCCTGAGCTGGGGCTCTATGACGTCTTCGAACCTTCCCTTCTACGACCAGCGTTTGAAAAGACAGGCGATGTTCAACTTGGACCTCTCGTGTTTGGGGCAAAGGCTTGGGAGAGTTTAACTGGGCAACAGGCCCAGTTCGATGATCCTTTATCATGTGCACTTCGTGAAATCGGTGAGTTTCTCCCCTTTTTTCAATACTATGATAATAAACCATCTCCAGGTATTCCCCTCGATGCGCAGACACATCTCAACACCGATGTGTATGTTGATCACCTTTACCTACCTGAAAACGAAGTCAAGTCGGTTTTTGTACCGACGTATCTCTACAACGACTGGAATAAGAAGTCCCAGAAGCCACTTTGGGGTATTCTACCAAATTATTCGGCCAATGTAACGGGTCCGAACGGCATTCAACCGAGGTATGGTTCTATATCTCACTGTCTCATTGCCGGTTGACACACCGTTCGCAGTGCAACTCTGGAGATCCAAGCGAAAGAGGAACACACACTCAAGTACATCATCGAGTTCACCTGCAAAGCTGCGGTTGGGCCGTTGGAGTACTGTGCTGTAGCGCGTCCAGTTTATCGTCAAGGTGCAGGAAAGAATGCCCCGATGTGAGTCTTATCCACAGTATTTATACCCTAGTCTTCTCTTACCTTGCTTCAGCATCCCAGTATGCAGAAACAGCCCTATTCTCGCAGCCTCCTACGCTGCTCGTGAAAATGCTCGCAGGCATCGACAGGGTGTTCTTCGCACTTCACGGGGCAAGAGCGTTGTAGCTGACAAGAAGAGCAGTGGTCCAGGCGGGTGGGGTACGGTATCTGCAAACACTGAGCCTCTTCACACTATTCAGGCACGTCAGGATGGGCCTTCCACCACAATCTCAGTGCAAGACAAAGATGGAGAACTTACTCGACCTCGAAAGCGTGTTCGTCTCAGCAGTGATGCGCGATTAGTACTAGACGGCTCCACAAGTCAGATTTGATTATTGGTTCAGTAACATATCTACGTAACATGTTCGAAATAATCTTGGTGGTCATCGTCACATAATCGCATAATTGAACTATCGTTCTTGGCATAATAAACAGGCATAAGGATGCTAGCTCCTGGTTAGATTGTTGGCTCTCGCTTACCAGGTAAAAGTGGTAACAACCTTGAGTGGAAATGGATGGTGGAGGGCACATGAATAAAGCGTGTAACCAATGTGGAACGCTTCAAGGCAAAGAACCAGCGTCTACTTTCCAAATAGGGAAATTTGTCGTCACGCCCACCAAAAACTAATGGTCCTCTGGCCTTAGGCGTTATTCTCTAAGGGTAGAACAAGATGGAGAATGAAAGATACAATTAGAGAGTATTTAATGACACCAAAATTCCAAAGTTCTCGACACTCTGTGCTCAAGTGTAGCAACAACGCTCTTTACCAGCACGGTGTGACGACCAATGTCACAGATGTGACTCATGGCGCCCACTGTGACTTTGTCAACGTCCAACACGCTTTGTTCTCACTCTCTGCATGCACTGCAGACCGCTACCAAAGTGTGCGTGAAGATATCATAGGTTAGATGGCTGTATGTGATGTTAGCCTGTGCTTACTTCGTTTGTAGGGTTATAGGCTTGAACGTGCACATGCTGCACGGTATTCTGCCTTGTTCCAGCATCATGCGGAGGCTGAGCGAGCATCCTCTTGTCGCGGTGCGACTTCTGTATGCTCGCTCTCTCTCTTTGCAAAGTCCCCAATCACATCTAGGCTGCGTACGTCCCCTCGCTGCTTGTGAGATCTCACATAGAGCGATCGACGATTTGCTTCCGCCTCGTCGTATGGCTCTCGGCAAACCCCGGAAATCCTCCTCCTCCCTCTTCTGTGTCCACCACACACGATGTTCCGTCATGTATTGGCGTTCTTCGGGCTCCGCCGTGAGACCTCTGAGGAGCGACGCGATAGGAATCAAGAACACGCTGCCCAAACCTTGGAAAGACGCTCGCCCACATCCGGCGAGAGAGGACGTACAAAGTCCCCCAAGAAAAGTGGTCGTACTCATGGTAGCTTGACCCTCAGCCTATATTATCTGTTACATCGTAGGCTCACTATTCACAGGTCGAAGACATCAGCAGAGCCCTGAAGAGGTGTACGCATCCGCTGCCAAGCTGCTTCGCTTTGCACTCGAAACCGGCAAACGGAGACGACTGTCTACTTCATCATCTTCCGAATCATCGTCCGATTACACGTCAAAGCGTCACTCAAAACGACTCAAGGCAGCTGAGACGAACATTTTGCATTCTCCCCCCGGACCACCACAGCCTCAGTCGGAGACGGAGACAGCGGAGAAAGAGAAAAGAGATGCGTCAGATGCTCTAGGTCTGTTTGGCTTTTGTTTCCTCCCAAGGCTGTTGGGAATTCATCGGTATCTTTTCACAGACTGGCCCAACGGACACCAGTCACGGCACGTTGCTGTTTCTCCTGAAACAACCGCACGAAATCCGGAATGGCGGCGTATCAAGTGGGCGATGCGGTCCAATGGGAAGACTCCCTACAATGGAGTCAAAGCCGAACGTCGCGTCTGTGTAGGCGTTCTGTCATGCCCCCAGTGTGGCCGTGTGGCGCGCCCAAAGGTCCAGAAGAATGGCTGGGTTACCCAACTGAACCAGCAGTGCGCTAACCCTTACTGCGGGTCAGCGGGGCTCATCTGCCTTCCATGCGAAGCGTACACTCTCACCTACCAAGATGGCGATACCCTATACTGGGAGCACTTCGGAGTCCACAGCCATCCTCGACCTCCCGGCGGCGCTCTAAGCGGCGCAGAGGAACGAGCTGTGGATGCTCAAGTAGCCATGCGTCCCGACGCCTCTGTGCATCAGCTTCGTAATGGAAGCACCCTTCCTGGATCTCTACCTTTGGCCAAAATCTCTGGTGTCTTAGCGGAATCTCGTCGTGCTCGAGCAGAAGTGGCGAAAAGCCATGAGCGCAATGGTCATACCTGGATTCAGAAGACGGGAACGTTCGGTCTTTTCGATGGCATCAAGAAACTCGAAGAGCAGCTCGGGGCAACCCTGGTTGTAGGATCGGGCCTTGTCCGTCCAGGATACATATCCATCCAGACAGATTGGATGCGCGGTGCTCTGTCTGAGGCTCTCCAAGACTGGATTTCTCCTAGGGCAGGAGTCGGAGAAACACGCCACGGTTTCATCACCGATGGCGACCATACCTTTTTCCGCAACGGAAATCTCCTCGTAACTGTGGCATTCAACCTGACACTCTGCGCTTGGGCCCCCGTTCTCTATACCTGGATCACCAAGCTGGACACCGAGCATCATCGAGCACACTTTCAAATTCTGAACCGTGCTATCATTGAGGCTGCAGGTCCTGAGTTCCATCGTAAAATGCTCTCTGGGGTACGTCGCAGATATGTACTCCACTAGTCTGGCCCGGTGCTTACCTTGGATTTAGGTCTTTGATTTCTCCGCTGCACAGCGTTCGGCCCATGAGGCTGAATTCGTCGATGCTGTGGTTTCCACCATGTCAGACTGGGCATCGCTCACACCGACCAGTCAGGCGAATGAGCGTCGAGAGCTCAAACGCCAGGCGCAGGAGTATCAGAAGGGATGCGAGTTTCATTTCCGATCCTCTGCGAAGCGATTAAAGCAGGATTCCAAGCTGGTGGCAGCTGAGAAGATCAACGCCTTCGAGGACTTTCTAACCACCATCATGGCCCCTGAAACTACACCAGACAGCTTCGACAAGGCTGTAGTGGACTTCCAGGTCATCTTTCCTTCGCTCAAGAACTGGCTCTTCTGGTGGATGCAGCCCAAAATTGCCTCGATGATCTTTCCAGCTCGGCGGACCATGAGCGAAGACATCGCGTTGACGCGCCCCGAGCGGCGCCAAGCTCGGAAAACGCCGAACGACACGCGTCCCTAAATGACCATCCGAACTCTCGCCCGTTTC
>BSCZ01000956.1:0-54136 GCA_027924225.1 Bjerkandera adusta
GCGTGCTGTGGCGCGCGATAGCACGCCATTACAGGACCACAACCTATGTAAGATGGACTTTTGTCCAGCAGGAACCACCATACCTGGCGGTATAGTCTGCGTCGAGCGCTGAATAGCCAATTTGTGCAAACCCGCGCTGCGCTCGCGAGAGTGACGGGTCTGCTCCAGGAAAACATCGCATCTAGAACGTCCTCATTGCAGCATTGGGCAACCGACAGCTTGTGACTCCGGGGCCGATGCGGCATTGGAGAGTTCACCAATGAGGACGTTTCCGCGCGCGTCCCGAGGATGGGTATCTGCTGTTTGTAACTCGCGAACATCGTGCACGGCACGACGAGAGCATGATTCTGTGGCAGGGTTATGAGTGAGCGAGGCATACGACGACGGGATCGACCAGCTTACAACGACATTCATCATGGGAAACGTGAAGTAGCAGTAACCGAATGGCCGATGGTATTTGATGCAGTCGCGCTTTGCCGAATGTATTCGTGTGATTCCCGAAATGGTAGGCAGTGTTATCTGACTTCAGTAACAACTCACCAACGCATGAGCTGAAGGCTGTATCCACTACGCCAGTACGTCAATGTCCCCGATGGCGCGCTCCTGGAAAGAAATCCCCTCCGCTTTGCAGACATTTGGAAGAGGGTTGAAGTCTATGTGTTGACGTTTGCAGTTCACGACAACCAATGTTCGCAGAAGAGGTAGCATAGGGCGACATTTCTGTAGTGCAGAGGCATACAAGTCCGATGGAAAAGGATCGTCCCTTCTTCTGGGTGTGCAAAGAGAGAGCGTGACCAGAGAGTGAGGTAGACGAGAGAATATTAGGGGGGTGAATAGACCATGGGAGCATAGTAAGGTCTCGAGAGAAGGGAAGGTCGAGACGAAATCGTCCATGAAGTACAGCGTCGGATATGGATCCCAAAGGAACGACAGGTGTCGGATATGGGGTGCATGACGCTGTAGCGAGTCCCGTAGCGGAACGACATGCATGTCGAAGATATACGCGGAACGCAAGTCGAAGCTCTCGAGCGGAGACGGAAGACCTTGTAGAAGCTTGCATATGAGTGGTGGAAAAAGACCAGCTGATATGCTCAGTCTCCGCAGGTTGGGAAATGCAACGATGTCCTTGAGGTACATAACCGTAACCTTGGGTATCTCTATGGACAAGCTCTGCAGATGCGGCATGCCAAGTATCTGGTTGACCCGCTCGGGAGTCAATGCATCACTACCGCATCGAACGATGAGGCGGCGTGTGGATCGGACTGCGGGAGAATCAAGCAAGGCCTTCAACGCGTATGATGGTTCTTCCGATGACGATGTTATGGCTTTGATCTCGACGGACTGCAGACTGCCCTCTGGTAACAGCGCCATCCAATCGAAAAAACGAGGGCTCGGGGGCATGTCATGGACGTAGCGTAGCACTGGTCGGCGGATGAGGGATCTTAAATGCGGCTGTGTGAGGAGAGTCTTGGCGAGCTTGTCTGGTTTTCGTACGAGCACATTGTCTACTTGAACCTCGCGGTATAGTCTTCTGCGAGCGGGGCAAAGCCAACTTCGACAGACGAGGGCTGCGCTGGCAAGCGAACCGGGCTCGAGATGAACGAGTATCTCGTCCAGTATGTCTTCGTTGCACCACTGGGCCGCGGAAAGTGATACCTCCCTGTGTGGTGACAGCGCATTCAGATATGCTGAAAGACGTTTCCTAGTAAAATGAGCCCAAGCCAGGCAGACTGCGAACACATGTCGCAGTACGCTGAGGACGTACGTCTGTGGGAGGTTAGCGAGCCTCGAGCGATTCGAGCAACGAAATTCGGACTCACAACCAGGCTCATGATGAAAGCTAAGAGACAAGCAGCGGTGTCGAACTGCCCGTGAACTGAGTTCGCGTGTTGCCGGGCCAATCGTGTCGTTCCAAAAAAGGAAGGTAAAGATGCCAGAACGGAGCGCTCATGTCACTAACACGATGGGAAGTTTATCTCATGTCATGCAATGCGACCTCATCGTTCTCAATGTACTACCATCTGTAGCTAAAGAACATGCTTTGCATTCTTATCTCCGTTGCGTCGCAGCCCCATTAATTTTGTGGATTTGTTTGCGTCAGTTATACTGCAGCCGTATAAGTCACATCCAGCAGTGGCCGTTCACAGCCCCTTTAGTCACAACCGGACCTATCGCGCGTCGTGGATATTCAAATATTGCATGATACATTTGTTGAAGATGGTCAGTATATGAGAAGAGTGCAGATAATGGATATTGACTAACAACCTGAGGGCACGACACTACCGTTTACGGATCAAGTTATCTCCCAAGATGTCAACGCACAGAATAATGTGGTGTCGCAGAGTGATTCCATGTGCAATGCACACCTTCGTAAGCGGCTCATACTCCCGGGGATCAGTCTGGCATCCCGCTATGGTCAAGCTCTTCAAGAGAGGTAATCTACTGGAGTAGTTCTGTAGAGCCGCGACATAATCGTCGATGTCAGAGCGTTCCAGCACCCGAGGGGTACAAAGGGTAAGCGACAATATAGCCGGAGGAAGGTATGCCAACAGGTCAGGACTGTACAGCCTATCAGATAATAGGAGTGTCTCCAGGTTGGAGAAGGATTCGAAGAGATTGTCGAGGCAGAAGGGTGCAGAAAAGCTCTCGCCGTAAAGGACAAGATGTCGGAGACTGGATGAGTGCCGCGTCAAGGCTTGGCAGAGGAGCGCCATGTCGAAGGCCTTCAACCGGTTACACCGCAGATCGAATCTCTCGAGAGAGGATGTGAGCCCGTGGAGAAGCTTGGCAAGGAGAGGAGAGAAGACGTCCGCCTCGATGCTCAGCCTCTTCAAGTTCTTGGGAAATACAGTGATGTCCTTGAGGTGGATTGCCATGCCTTCGGAGAGCATGAAGGACAAGCTCTCTAGGTGCGGCATGCCTAGCACCTGATCAAGTCGCTCGGGTGTGATGAACGTTCGGCAGCGAACGATAAGACGCGTAGTTGTGCGGACTGCGGGAAATTCCAACAGAGTATTAAGTGTCGGCAATGGCATCCGCTTGGAAGATTCGGTGATATCGAATTCGACCGACTGGAAACTGTGCTCGGGGAGGAGGGCTATCCAGTCGAAAATAGTGGGACATGGCCGCCCAACGATTGTGTGACGTAGAACCGGTCGGCGAATGAGAGATCGGAGGAGGGGCTGGGTGGGAAGAATATGGGCAAGTTTGTCTGATCGCGGAGCCCCGAAATTGTTCACGAAGAGATCGCGGTAGAGTCTCGCGCGGGCGGGGAAAAGCCAGCCACGACAGACGAGTGCGGCGCTAGCCAGCGCACTGCACGGAAGTTCGGCAAATATTTCGGCAAGTACATCGTCGTTGCACTGTTGAGCAGTGGAAGGCTTCCCCTCCTGATGTGGTGGTACATCCGAAGACGCCGAAATACGTTTCCCAATGAAGGGAGCCCACTGGCATGATAGGCACGCCGTGAACACTCGTCGTAGTAAGGCGAGGGCGTAAGTCTGTAGCAAGCGGGTGAGCTGTGAACAGTATGCGGACCAATCCAAACTCACGACAATGCGCATGCTGATAGTTTGGGAGACAAGCAGCGCTGTGAACCGCCAATGAGTTGCATTCGCACATTGCCGGGATGGCAGTGTCAGTCCCGAAAAGGCAGGTCAGAATGTTGCAATGTTACATCAGAGTGCTCGTGTGGCTAGCGCGACGTTGTTCAGCTGGTATTGTTAACTCCCACTCCTGTATTATTACAGTTTGTTTATCTCCGCAAGTCATACCGCCAACTTTGACTTCAATCAATATTGCCACTCTTCTTTGACTCTTCTCGCGCTGCTCCTTAGCGCCTAAAGGTATGTTTGCTCGTATTTGTACACCGACGGTGCGAGCCGAGAGTTGCCGTCTCCGTACTTCTCTCTTGTTATGTCGGATACGCCTATTCCACGCCAGCTCTGCGGAAACAACATATTCTCGTTTTGCCTCCAGGACCCGCTCGATGTCGACAGCCGGGCTTGAACTTTTCCTGCCCCGAGTTAGCGACCGGAACTTGGAAGTGAGTTCGATATTGGGCCCGCCTGCTCTCTCGAGCGTATTTCGCTGCAGTGCTCAGTGCGACTATACCGGCAGGGATGATATGAAATGTTCAAATTGGTTCTTGCTTGAACGCGACGGATAACAATGTGAGCAAACCATAACTTCGCCACATCACATTAAAGTTAACGGAACGGTCTAGGGCAAATTACCGAGTTTATTGTGTCATAATTTCTTCCAGTGTTTCCTTGCTCTATTGTAAGGAGAACCCGGAACTACTCGATATAATCTCACGAGCGACCCGACGCTACGGCACTCATCACCGGAACAAAGCGAAGTCGTCGCTCACTTTCCCCGTCTACAGGCACGGAACACGACCGTCGTGGGTTCAATCAATATGAGACACGAGCACCACCCCCACTGCGCGTGTTGCGTTATGTTGAGTGTCATCAGTCACGATGAAGACGAGATGCGAGCGGACATCCGAGGACGGGCGAGCGTTCGTAATTTAGCTGCGGATGCTAGGCCTTGTGGCGAGTGTCTGCCTTTCACAATACCGGTATGAAGACACACTTGGTCCGATATAGGCATCCACTTGCGCTGTCTGGCGGTACCCACGCAGTCACGGGGGGGGGGGGAAGACGGACGTCGACAGTCGATGGATGAACAGGAGAAGACACCAGCGGTCTGCTGTCTCAGACACGCTCGGATGTAGGAAGCCCTGGTAGAAGCCACTGGGAAGATCGTTCCTTCCTGGTGCTCTCTCCAATAGCTATCGATCTGCCACAGCAGCGCGAGGAAGCGGCGCGTTCCCCACACGAGAGATCGCCGAACAGGGCTTGTTGTAGCGGCTCGTTTGTTTCTTGGGGGGCGAGCTGCCAACTGATCAATCATACTCTTGAGAAGCACACACTCGGTGCTCTCCGACGAGGTGCGTTGAAGCTGGCTGGTTTTCTAGGCACCGCTGATGATTGGTCGTAGGTCACGGCATCCCCTACGCCCTCGTTCATGACGAAGCCGCCCCCAAGGTCGCGTTATAGAAATTCCCTCCCGTGATCAGCGAATGAATGCTCCGAAGCCAAGGAACCACAGCATATAGCCCCCGGCGAGGCGCCTAGCTGTACTCGGATTCCCCATCTCGAACATCAGCATCGTTGTCCGTCCTTCCTCCCCCGCAAAGTGTAAGGGAAGTTGACCGTGCCTTCCACGTTGTTTCCGCACCACTCATTCCCCAACCGGGCTTCGAAGGACGTGGCACTCTCCGACGGTGTGGCGAATGTGGCGTCCGCGTGGCTTCCAAAATGTTCAGTTCCCAGGTCGGTGAGGTGCACCTTGATTGTCTTCGTAATACATCAGGTTCACATGGCCGTCTCCAGGATCGACGCCGCGCTCTCCCGGGACAAAGGACTGCCTGCTATCCACGAGGACGCCACCTAGCTTCGAGCATACAGTTATCACTCCCAAGGCTATGCGAACGTGGTGCTCGTGGATCAGTGCATCACTTCGTCTGCGCACAACGGCATGCAAGACGACATGTCTAGGCTGCCTCGCCACGGCCTATGCTGGAGATTTCGAATCCAATTCAATCTGCTGCCAGACGCCGTGACGAGATCTTTGCGGGCACGCGGGCGTGTGGCAACTGGGGAGGCGTTCCCGTATAAGATGTAAAATGGTCTGCTCGTCTTCCCCGCCACAGTTCTTCAAAGCGTTGCCTCTCGTACGCGGAATTAAGTGTCGTTCTTCCCGCCCTTGCTCACCGTTCTTCAAGGATACCTTCGTCGTGATTCTACTCGCCTTGCACGTAACCTCCCCCTGCCGCTTACGCCATTGGCTCCCAGAGTACGTACGTTATCTTACATAACCCGCTCCATGTCTAATGCAGAGACCTTTCACAGACGTCCGAGCGCGTTGAGCTTACAAACGTTGTTTTCGTACGATCTTCGATCAAGTTCGCTTTCCGTTCGTCCAACCTCGTCTCGCGTCTCTGACTCTCCTGGTACGGGCTGTACCTTCTAGTCGCTCCCGATGTCGCTTACGTTGAGACGTTTCACATAGTTTCAATCTCGGTCATCGATAAACCGTCCGTCTCCCTCTACCAACGGCCTCTCTTGTCCTCGTACGTTCCACGCCACTTTCATCGCGAGTCACGTCTGACACCGCAGCTCCATCAGGTTCTCCCACTATATACACCCATCGTCTCGTCATGGCAGACATGCCTCCACCGCCCCCTCTCTCTCCGCGTATCCTTACGGTGGGCATAGAGTTGGAGATGGCCATCTTCGACGGCGCCACCCTCGAACTCATCGTTGGGGTCCTCACGGGGGCTGGCGTCGACGCAGAAACGGGACCCTACAAAAAGAACGATCCCCCTGGGCTCTGGCGTGTGACTGAGGACAAGACTATATCCACTCGCGAGATGGATGTTCGACAGGGTAACCACGACGAATGGGATACCGCCCTAGCAGCGCTCGGCTTATCCCCGGACACTCCGGAACCCCCGCACCCGCAACGAAAGACGACCCCCGAATCCAGCTCAGACGAGGACGGCTTTACCCATATCACGCCCACTCAAAACAGCTCTGACAACGAGCAGGAAGTCGTACTCAAGTGGGAAGAAACCATCTCCGACGAGGAGTCCACCCCCCTCATTGCCGGGCCTGTGCTACGCGCCGAAATTATATCGCCGCCGTTCGAAGACGACCAAGGGCCGAAGACAGAACGGTGGCTCAGAGATGTTTGCGCCGTCGTCGATGCAATCAAGAACAGCCAGTACAGGTCGGAGGTCAATAGAACCACTGGATTCCACGTCCACGTCAGTACGGGTCTCCTACCAGGACAAGGATTTACCTTCGAAGAAGTCAAGAAGATAACCGCCTTCTATCTCGCATGCGAGAGTAAGTAATGTACCCTATAAGTGGTAGACCCTTCGCTGACGATGACATAGAGAAGATCGATGAACTTCACCCAGTTTCCAGACACAATGACTCGCACGCGCAAAGCAACGGTCTTTATTCGACGTATACGACACGCTTGGTCGAGGGCCGCTACCAACCTGGCGCCAAAATCCTTGCCACGGAAACCCTCGAGGCACTCGTCGCAAACACGTGCCCAGCCAGGCAGTTCCTAGACGACCCAGACACGAAGTATACAAAGTATTTCAAGTTGAACCTTGCCGGGCTCCTCGACGACCACCAGACTATCGAGTGGCGCCAGCACATGGGAACGCGAAGCTCCAAGAAGGCATGTCGTTGGGTAGCTTTCATCCTCGCGTTCGTGCGAAAAGCTCTCACTATCTCTCAGGAGGAGTTGAAAAGGATGAGCACCAAGGATAAGGCCTCGATCTTTGACTACCCTGAGCTAAGGCTTGCATTTTTTGACGTCTGATTCTGTAGAATATACTCGTGCTGAGTGGTGCATACTCGCTTGTAAAATATTGTGATAGTTGAATTGGTTTCTCATCGTATATAATTATGAGGCGACGTACGCTTGATACAAACTCTCCTAAAGGTCCATAGCGCGCATACACACCGAATAGTGAACGCTATCGTTACGGAAATATGAATGTGCATTGGAAAATAAGCACGCCCGTTCCCTTTCTCTGAGTGGGTAAGTGAGACGGTTACAGATGTTTTCAGACAGGAAAAGGGGCATCTGGCGAGTATGTTCCTATGTTGTATCAAAAAGGGTATCTCCGAGTGGATTGATATCCGTGCCCGAGCAGTCTTGAAGGACGATACCCTCCGCTTGGCATACTTCCTTCAGAGAACTATAGTTCGGAGGCCATCTCTGGCAGTCCACTATTGTCAACGTCTGCAGCTGCGGTACTCTGGTGCGGTATTTCCGAAGGACTGTGGCGTACTTGTTGATAGGAAGAGGAGGAGACTCCTTGTCAGGGGTGCAGAGAGCGAGCGATTTCAGCGTGGGTGGAAGCCGCGAGATTATGCGTGGGGTATATAGTCTGTCGGGACAGACAACGGTCTCTAGCGCGGGGCAGTACAAGACGAAGTCGTCCATGAAAGAACTTGCCAGCTGCGAGATCGGTTCTCCGAAGAGGACAAGATGCCGGAGATGGGGCGCATGTCGATACAGTACGCGGCGGAGAATGTCCAAATCGGCTGGTCTCATATTATCTGTCAGGAGATCGAATCTCTCCAGTGGTGACGGAAGACCGTGGATAAGTTTAGCGACCAGGGGTGGGTAGATCTCCGCCAAGATGCTCAACCTTCGCAGGTTGGGGAACGCAGTAATGTCCTTCAAACCGACCATTGTTCCTATAGGGATGAGGATAGATAGACTGTCCAAATGTGGCATGCGGAGCACCTTGTCAAGCCGCTCTGGTGTGAGAAATGTTCTACAGCTGACGAAGAGGCGAGGGGTGGTGCGAATTGCGGGGAAATCAAGCAGGGCATCGAGTGTGGCAGGAGGCTGACGCGGCGGCAGCCCCATGTCTCCAATATCGACTGACAGCAGACTGTGCTCGGAAAGAAGTGCTATCCACTCGAGGACGATAGGCCCCCCTAGCTCGATGTTCGAATGACGCAGCTCAAGTCGACGAACGAGAGAGCGTATCCAAGGACTTGTGGTGAGCGTGTCCGCAAGTATTTTGGAAGAGCGTGTGTTTTCCAGAAGAAGGTTGTGGTAGAGTTTGTTACGGGCAGGGAAGAGCCATCCTTGGCAGACACGCGCCGCGATGGCGAGCGTGCGTGGCGAGAGCTCCGCGAATATTTCGTTCAAGACATCTTCGTTACACCGCTGTGCTGCAGAGAGTCGCTTTCCCTGTTCGGGTTGGCGCAACAGCGGCGTAGTCCAATACGACTGTATATGTTTCCCGACGAAGGGTGCCCATTGCAGGTACGCCGCGAACACCCGCCTCACCACTCCGAGTGCATACACCTGAACTCGGGCCGTAAGATACGAGTCGGCTAATACAATACGATCGCAGAGACTCACGATGAGATTCATGGTGGTGGTCGTAGGGAAAGACACAGCGTCAACCCATGGGCACTGAATTGAGTTCGCATATCGCCGGCACTCTCGTGTCATTCCCAAAATGGCAGGTGAAGTCGTTCATTCAGACACGCTGACAGAAAACCCGCTCGAAAAAATAGCCATCGGACTATTCCAACTTCACGACTAATACATGAGATATGATGAGGGGGACGGAATATCGGTGTTTCACGGCAAGGACTTTCCTATCCATCATTTACGCGTAGCTGACTCCTACATTCAAGGTCATCCCTACTTGACATTCAACACAGCACGATGATTTATGAACATACGGAACACTGACCTCAGCTTCGTAAAATCAGGCTCAAGCGCAAACTGTATACGTTGCGATGCTCGTCGCCTCGGTGCGCGTGGTCGTCCAGCACGCGTCGGTCCCCGAGTCGTTCGGATTCGGTGGAAGCGACTCTGTCTCCGTAGGAGCGGGTGTGACCGTCGGTGTACTCCAATCCGGCGTCCAGCACGTTGTCGTGCCAGAATCGTCGGGATCAGCACTGGCCATCGGTATGGTTGAGACGACGGAGGTGGTGGTAGTCACAGCGATGCTGGACGCAGACGAGACGGCGTATAGGAGTGCGAGGAGTGCTAGTGGTCTGAATGATGCCGGCGTCATTTGTCGGTGTCGATGGAAGGTGCAGCTTTCGAGGGACTTGGTCTGGTACCAGTTAGGGTCAACCCGTCGCTGTTTTATATCTCTTTGGGGTACATGACTGGACATTATCAGCTGCTCGCAGTGTACGTATTTTGCTAAGGCGAGAAGCAGCCAGCCAAGCCCGCCACAGCCTGAACGTCGGTGATGCGTCGGGCGCTGTGCAGATCTTTAATTTCGTCGTGCCTGCCGGTCAGGGACCTGTCAGTGGTGATTATCCGAATTCAATAGGACATGGGCTTGGTACGCCGATGACCTAGGTCAATTAAGACAGAATGAGAGTCTGCCAACCACGCACCACGATGATTTCTGTAATTCGGATAAGTACAGCCTGGCACTGGATACGGAACGTCCGGCGGTTCTGCAGGCCCTGAGTTTACCTAGTAATATTTGATAGTCAGAAACGCTTTCATGACTGGCGTTTTTCAAGCCACCTCGAACGGAAGATGGGAAACGTAAATTAGTATGTATACACACAGGGGAATCAGTCGCTTGAAAGCAGTATGATATCAACAAGTAAACGGGGGATATATGGTATCGTCTTCCGTGTCTCATAACGCAAAGTCGTAAGGTCATAATCTATCCTATCGCTGCTCATCAGTAAAGCCATTGACCACAAGAGAAACGACAGTCAGGCTCACCATCAATCTATCGAGCGCGCTCAGCAAGCGCACCCAGGGTTGTAGCCGTCGTGCGTATCGTCATCGTCGAGGGATATTGTACCTGGCATCTCCGCGGCGGCTTGTGTCCGGTTGTTGGTAGCTCCGGGCTTTACGCCTGGACCAGCGGGCTTGCCGACCTTGTCGCCTCCGCCGATGAGCTCCGGTGTCTGCACGACTTGGCGTACGACCTCCTTAAACGCATCTCCGACGCCGATAGAGGTCTTTGCGGATGCCTCGAAGAAAAGCGAGCCCATGCGCGTCGCGAAGTGCTGGCCTTCGGAGTATGTTACTTGGCGCGAATATTCCTGCACCGACCGGTCAGCGACCCTGGAGGACACAACATAAGATAGGGACGCACTTTGTCTACTTTGTTGCCAACGACCATCTTCACGACCTTCGGGTGGACGTACGTCTCCAACTCTGAGTACCAGCGCGGGAGCGCGTCAAACGACTCGCGGTTGGCGACGTCGTAGACGAGGATCACGCCGTGTGCACCTCGGTAGTACGAAGACGTTATGGTTCGGAAGCGTTCTTGACCTGCTGTGTCCTATTGTGATCCCACATGAGTCCATGTGTTCGTGATGATGATGTCTAATGAGGCGTACCCAGATGGAGAGCTTGACTTTCCTGCCGTCGATGTCCATCTTGTGCACCTATATAATCAATCAGCAAAAGTTCTATCAAGCTTACTGTGGCTAATTGACACATAGGGCAGCATGGGGGGTTTTGTCTGCGTGTGGAGCTACCTGCGCAGCGAGACGACCCCCTGCCTCACGTCGCCGATCCACTACGGAACGTGCAACACACCCGTCCCTGACCCCTTCCCTTCCCTCATACACAACAACGCAAGAAACCGCGCGAAACTCACCCGAAAGTCCACCCCAATTGTCGCGCTCGCCTCATCCTCCGGCACCCACTGCTCGTCCGAAAACCGGAGGAGCAAGCTGCTCTTTCCCACAGACGAGTTCCCAATAAGCAGTAGCTTGACATTCAACGGTTGTGTTTGTGTCGAGGTGGCCATCGTGTCGTTCCTCGAAGATATGTCTTTGGATTCCGTGTACGCCTCTAGTATGCGGTCGTTGTCGATGTGCGGTCGTCGGGTCGAATTGTGGGGTAGTTCGTGAACGGGAGCGACTGGGGTGAGGCCGTAGGGCTATATGCTGCAGCCGTGCGCGGGTCTGGACGTAAAAGTGAACGTGCTGGAGGCGTGTGCAGAGTGCGTCTTGGGCAAGCGGAGTGTGGCCCAAATTGGCATTCACGCTCCATGAGCCGCCAGGGCGCATCAAGGGCGCATCAGGCGCAATTGATGCGCCTATCTACTCCACTTACCCCTTCCGCTGATATTCACTCACACGAGCACTCACGCGACCAAGATTAGAACGGAGACTCATCGAGTATGCGATTTATAGCAGTAATAATGGTACACGGGCAAGACCTCTACGAGTAGTCATGAAGCACCCAGGTATCGTAACGGCATCCAACAAAAATGACAGCAGCAATCTAAAAGTACAAAGGTCCACGGAACGAATGAAACAAAACCTACAACGCGAGTTCGCCAAAGACAGCATCGTAGAAGACATCCTCGTCGTCGTCCTCTCCGTCATCACCGTCATCTTCCTGGCAAACCTCGGGGAGTTTGAAGTCATCAGTGCGGACTCCTCCTCCCCATGGCGTCTGGTTGTCGACACGAGCTTTAGGACCCAGTCCACGCTCGGAGAATCCCTGCCAGAGCTCGCAGAAGTTCTCGCCGCCGGTGAGCTCGTGGTCTGCCTGGATGATCGCGTCACGCGCGTTGAAGAACGTCGGACGGCAGGGCTGGAGCTTCATGCCCGAGATGACGAGCTGGGTCGCAAGCGTGTTACCGTGCTTGGGGATGAGGGGCTTCTTCCCGCTAGCGGATGTAGACTCCTGTGGGCGGTAGAAGTCGCCGGTGGGGATAGATCCGTCAGCGAGGGGCTTCGGTGGGTAGAGCGAGTCCGAGAAGCCGTGCTTCTTGATGAGGCGGTTGGAAACGGTCCAGAGAATCTCAGCCCAGACCTCGCCGATGGCGTGGACTCCCCAGTAACCGGGCTTGTCAAGCGTCTTGTACGTCGACGGGTTGACAGTCGAGTTCTGTAGACCCAGTTTTAGATAATTGGAATTGATTGCATCGTCGTACAACTCACCAAGCTGTAGACGAAGTTCCGGATACCACCAGCACGATTGGCAGCCCAGGCGCCCATGGGGTAGTCGCTGTACTCAACATTGCTGCGAATGGTAGTCGCCAGGAAGTCACCCCAGCCTTCACCCATTCCGCCGGATTCGCCCCAGCCAAGGCACCCAGAGTTCATGGGGCCACCGGTGAGACGAGTCGACAGACCGTGAGCAAGCTCGTGGATGACGATGCCAGCCTCAAGGTCACCGTCACGATAAGGGTTGGCGGTGTTCCAGAGATACATGCGGCAACGACCGTTCTGACCGTCTGTGAGGGTCATTCAGTACAGTGTCCACAAAAAACAACCCACGAAACATACCAGGGGGCGTCATGAAGTTGGCATTGTTGAAGCCGCTGCCATCCTGAGCGTTTGCGATGACGGCATCACCCTGTCTGCCACCGCGGCCAAAGTTGTGCTGCTGGAAGTTGCCGGAGACCTCGTCGAAACCGTAACGGTAGAACAAGTCGTGAACCATGTTGCTGGTGTAGAACAACTGCGTGACGGTGGTGTTGATGTACTTCCTCGCCTCCCGCATAGAATCAGTGCGCTCGGTTTCCTGAGGGTCGTACTCGAAGTCGAACAGGAGGTGCTCGCCGCTATCGTGCTTCTTGAGCTCAGCGGTGGGTCGGTAATTCGTAACCCAGGCGTTCTCTCCCTCCCAGTTCTCGTGAGCGAAGACGTTGTTACCCCAAGTCGACGACGTGTTGTACCATCCCTTGGCTGATAACCACTGAGTTTCGAAATGCAGGTATGATTCGATTAGCACTCACCCGTGCCCTTCGAAGCGGGATCGACCTCAGAGTTGACGACGTGCCAACCAGCAGGGCTGGCAAGGCTATCGAAATTCTCCTTCTCAATGGTCCTGTTGCCCTCCGATGGGTCGTTGATTCCCCATCGGAAAACGTTGTATTGAGCGGGGATCCGCGTCGCCGGGAATTCAGGCTCCTTAGGGACAGGCGCGGTCTTGGACTTCATATGGCATGGCTTCTTCGACTGGACGTCAGGAAGCGATCCGAAGAGAGGTCGTCCACCCTTGAGCTGCTGAATGTGCTTGCCGAGGAAGTCTTCGACCTTCTTCTCCATCTCTTCAAGAAGCTCGACGCCATCCTCGAACAAGTTCTCGAAGGCATCGAGAGCAGTGGGTTCATCGACGAAGCCGTCGGCAGCCCAATCGACCACGGAGACGATGCGGTGGGGTGCGTCATGCGTGACCGCAGCTTCGTACCAGTTGTCCTGCATGGGGACCTCGAACTAGACAGAGATGAGCCTAATGGCGCTGTCTCCAAAATGACTGCGCACCTTCCAAACGAGCTCCAAGCTAGTCTTGCCCTTATTGTTGGGCACCTGTACCCAAGCGAGGCGACCCTTGACCTTGTCGATCGTCCCTGGGACACCTTCGATCTCGAGGTTCGCACCGCCGGCACCTGACTCGGAATGCAAATTGTGATGCATGTGCAACGACATCTTGTCCAAGAATGGCGTCGGGTCATTCATGATGGAGGTTGACAACGCGTCGTCAGGGGTAGCGGCAACCATAAACTGCAAAACGGCGGACAGAGGCTCGGCGCCTGGGTTGCTTTCGCTGTTAAACGATGAATGTTGCTGCGCCATGTAGTATGGTGCGTCGACATGCTCGCAGTTCGAAGCATATAGGTGAGGTAGCGGGCCCAGAACGGCCTTGGAAGCCACAGACTGAGCCTCCGAGCCCAATACTGTTTGACCGAAGCGCTCCTGAAGCACGGCCTGGCGTGCAGAGAGCTCGGCAGTGAGTCGTGCGCAATGCGTGGCGTGAACATCGGCATCGCTAGCGTGCAGGCCCTCCGTAGGCGTAAAGATCTATTGCGTTGAATTAATACCACGTTCAATAGTCCAAACACACCTCACTCACCGAGCTACCGTAACTCAATACTTTGCCATCCTTGATGTTGACGTTGACATCAGCGTCCGCAACCTCGATGCCGGCGACCACTTGCTTCAAGTAGACATGGGATATGCCGGTGTTGGAGTCGGTATATGAGTCAGATCGGACGATGAACTGCGAGGAGGAAACGAAGGCGGGGTCGTGTGCTGCGGAAGACGACAACAGGTCCGTTGCGAAGTCCAAAGCGAGGCTGAACGGGCTAGCGTTCCGCTGTGTCCAGAAGGACTCGGGGACATCCGTGCGGAACACAGAGTGCGGGAGATCCGGACCAAAGCCCATCGACTTGCGGCGAGGGCCAACTGGTGGGTGGGCTGACGACGCGAGGGTGCCAGCAAGGCCGGCGGCGAGGACGGAAGCGACGAGTAAACGACGCATGGTGGTCGTAAGACGTGAGAGAGAGCGGGTGGGTTGTAGAGTGCTGTGGTGGACACCCGGAGAGATGGTTAGCAGGACCTCCAACGAGTGAACGAGGGAGGTGTTGGGAGGAGGAGAGACCAGATAAGCCGCGCGGACGCTATATAACACGACGTGGGGTAGGCGCTAGTGCTTGGGCGGAACACGCCCCGAGACTTCCTTTTGTGGGCATGCGCGTACGTAAGGCGCGCTTCCCACGACCCTTTCCAGGGTATCCGTGCCACGATGACACCGCCTTCCGGTGCTTGTCTGCCCAAGTACCCCAACACGAGGTCACAGCACGGCTCATTTGTACGACGTGCGCCACGTTGCTACAGCTGCACCTTATCCTGCGGATTAGCTATTCACCGAAATATCGACTTGGAGGGTGGCAGAACGAAATTGAAGAACTTCGGGACGTGCCAGGCCGCTGGGACCTTGAGAGGTGACGAGTACAGACGTGAAACAAATTTTTGATTGTCATTGGTGAATCTCCCTGGAGCTCTCGGAGGCACCACATATGTACACTTAGACCGAATTCTGTGACCTGTCTAGTCGTGAATCTCTTTTTAAATCAATCATCTTTGGTAGTAATAAGTTGGGTCATAGCATTATACTTTCTCATGTTTTTGCATTCTACAAGAACTTCCCCGACACGAGAACTCCGTTCGGGGGTTCATGAAGTTTTGTGGCGTTTTGGGCGCTAGCACGCCAAGTGACTCGACAATATCGCAAACCAAGGTCATTGATAGTAGCCATCACGAAAGGCCAATCCATTCAGCTCGAAGCTGTAAGTCACCACTGATATACGCACAGTTCTGAAGGTTCAAACATCGAGCACAGATGAGCCTACTCGTGCTTTCAGCATCGGTGGTCGACCAGATCGTGACGAAATTCACGCCCAATGAACTCGTCAATCTCATGGCTCGGGTATTCATCACTCTATCCAGTGGCACGGGAGACGTCAATATTCCTCACAGAGGAACAATCGCAAGCCAGAACCATCGCACGCTTTTCATGCCGTCTCGCATCGCACCTCTCGCAGGAACCGCCATCAAGATAGTGGCCGTTCCTACCTCTGCTGCCCCAGCAGATGTGCAGGCCAGGGGTCTTCCCGCCAGCACCATGGTGCTCGACGAGACCACAGGCGCGGTCTCTGCAATCGTGAACGCTGGCAAGCTCACTGCGCTGCGCAACGCTGCCAGTACGCCCACCCTATTACGCCCGCTGCCACCACGCTGATCACGCGCGGCCCAGGCTCCCTCCTCGCCACCCGCGTGCTTCTCTCCCGCGAACCTCGAGGCATCGTCGCGTTCGGCGCCGGCGCACAGGTCTTCGCGCACCTCACGCTGTTCATGCAGGCGTACCCCTCGATCTCGTCGTGCAAGATAGTCAACCGGACCGCCAACGAACGCCTCCGAACCCTCGTACACGACCTTCGTGCCAGGCATCCGGGCGTCCAGGTCGACGGTCACGCGTCCATTGACGACCGTGGCGAACAAGGTTCGAGTTTGGGCGCAATCCTCTCAGGCGCGGACATTGTGGTCACAGCCACTTCCGCAACGGAACCGCTGTTCCCTTCGCGCTATGTCTCCGCCGGAACCCACCTATGCCTGATCGGATCCTATACTCCTGCCATGTGAGTTATCACACGCGTTCAGCCACGATTCTGACAAGACTGATTTATGGTATAGGCATGAAATCGACACAGAGCTCGTGAAGAGGGCAGGAAAAGTCGTAGTTGACTATCGAGCTGGCGCCGCGGTACGATGACCTTCTTTCCGCCGGGACTATGCCTCACCTATTCAAATAGGCTGAGGCTGGCGAACTTATCTCCGCGGGTATCAAGCCGAAAGACGTCGCTGAGCTCGGGGAAATCATTCGTTTAACAGAAGACTCGTCGTCCTGGGCTGCTATTCCAGAGCTGGCACAAGAAATTCGCACCAGCGGCGACGTTACGATCTTCAAATCCGTTGGCGTTGGAATTCAAGATGTTGCCATTACCGATGCCGTGGTTCGACGGGCGAAGGAACTCAACCTAGGAGCTGTAATTGAGAACTACGACTAACGCTTTGCACAATACTCATATGGAATGCGTTCGAAGTTGTTTCAGCATGTGTGAGGTCATCTCGCTTTGTTTCGAATGACGGAGCGGGACCCCGAAGACTCCGTTCCGTAGATTGCGTGCTTGATCGGGCAAACCAACTTACCTGAGCACCTTGCTGCCGATAACACAACGATAACCGCCAAGTGAGTCAGATAGAAAGAAGCATCGTTCAGAGTCGCCGATTAGGGATCACATAAGAGGCCCGCAGCCAGCATCTGCTCGGAACTAATTTTTGTGAATTGAACCAGGAAACGGTCGGGCAGTATGTCATCCATCCCAGACAAGTCTATCCGTATCTGCGCAGATCGCGGGGGGACATTCTGCGATGTACACGCCTCGTACCCAGACCCAGAGAACCCGGGGCAGACGAAAGAAATCGTCGTGAAGCTTCGTACGTACATTTCAACTCGCGCTCGAGGCGTGTCCTGATAACAGCATAGTATCACAGGATGCTGCCAATTACAAGGACGCGCCTACCGAGGGTATCCGGAGGGTGCTAGAGATCGCAACTGGCACCGAGATTCCCAAGGATTCCGTCCTCCAAACCGACAAGATCGGTACGTTCGATTTCAATTCTCCAGAGAAGCTGCGATAATTACATCCGACGCAACAGATTACATTCGACTGTCGACGACTGTCGCGACGAACGCGCTCTTGGAGCGCAAAGGCGAGAAGCACGCCCTATTGATTACAAAGGGCTTCCGCGACCTCCTGCTCATTGGGAACCAGGCACGACCGAAGATCTTCGATTTGAACATCCGCCGCCCTCCACCTTTGTACTCTACCGTCATTGAAATCGACGAGCGAGTGACTCTGGTCGGATATACCAGCGATCCAAAGGCCGAAGAACACGCCATCCAGTTCGACGACGATGGCAAAGTCACGCGTCGGTACACGGGTAACGGATGGGATGGACAAGGCCTCGCAGAGGGACCAGGAGAGATCGTGCGCGGTTTGTCAGGCGAGGCCGTCCGCATCATGAAGAAACCAGGTACGAGTAGTCGTTGAACAGACCAACACCGTCTGACATCCAACTCCGATAGACCTGGAGGCGGTAAAGCAAGATCTGAAGAAGCTCTACGATGACGGATACCGCTCCATCGCCATCGTCCTCTGCCACTCCTATACATATCCCGAACACGAGCTGGCCATAGGTAAGGTTGCCCGAGAGGTGGGCTTCACCCAGGTGTCAGAGTCATCGCAGCTACTGCCGATGATCAAGATGGTACCACGGGGCGTATCCTCGACAGCCGACGCGTACCTCACCCCGATCCTCCGAAGCTACCTCGACGGCTTCTTCAGCGGGTTCGACGAGAAGCTGAAGGACGGCCGCCTTCGAAGTCCGCGGGTAGAGTTCATGGGAAGCGATGGTGGGCTGCTCGATCTGAGGAACTTCTCGGGCCTCAAGAGCATCCTGAGCGGACCTGCAGGCGGCGTCGTGGGCTATGCACTAACGAGCTGGGACCTGGACCGGAAACACCCAGTGATCGGGTGAGGCATCCGCACGCCTTGATAAAGTTCTCCGGAAGCTAAAATCCTGTTCTCGCAGCCTGGATGTCGGAGGGACCTCCACCGATGTCTCGCGCTTTGATGGACGGTACGAGGTCGTGTACGAGACTACCACGGCCGGTGTCACGATCCAGTCGCCGCAACTCGACATCAACACTGTCGCAGCCGGAGGCGGGTCTTGCCTGACCTTCCGTAACGGCCTCTTCCTTGCGGGCCCCGCTAGTGCCGGCGCCGAACCTGGTCCTGCTTGCTATCGGTGCGTGCGTGGGCCGGTGTAGGGTCGATGGTTGCTTATCGTACGGGTGCAGCAAGGGCGGCCCTCTCGCGGTTACGGACGCGAACCTGCTCCTGGGACGCCTGGTGCCGGACTACTTCCCGAAGATATTCGGCAAGAACGCGGACGAGCCCTTAGACGCCACCGCGTCGAAAATCGCGTTTGAGGAGCTCGTGAAAGAGATCAACAAGGAGTATGGTAGGGAAATGGGCTTGGATGAGGTGGTCTATGGGTGAGCTTTCCGCTAGTGAAGGGAACAAAGGGTGAACACCTGACCCCACGGTTTTGCAGGTTTATCAAAGTAGCGAACGAGACGATGTGTCGCCCTATCCGCGCCTTGACAGAAGCTAGGGGATATGCGCTTCAGAAGCACGTGTATGTCCAACGCGAACTTCCCAGGATTCCCACCACCGTTGGCTAATTTCGCTCTTTCCAGACTTGCAAGCTTCGGAGGAGCGGGAGGACAACACGCCTGCGAGATAGCAAAACTGTTGGGCATCAAGACGATCCTCATACATCGGTACAGCTCCATCCTTTCGGCATACGGCCTGGCCCTGGCAGACCGGTGAGTACCCATGGGTCCCTGCGATGACCCAATCACTGATAGAGTCACAGGGCATTCGAGCTGCAAGAACCGTCATCGACGTTCTACACGCGACAAAACCGGGGATCACTCCTCGCCCGGCTGGACAAATTGGACGCGGACGTTCGCGCGGAGTTGAAGCGGCAGGGCTTCGAAGGCGACCATGTCCGCACTGAGCGCATGCTGAACATGCGTTTCGAAGGCACAGACACTGCCTTGATGGTGCTCACCACGGACGAGGACAAGGATGAGGAAGGACACGAAGATTTCGAAAAAGCATTCAAGCGCGTCTACAAAGCCGAGTTCGGTTTCCTACTGGAAACGAAGGTCATTGTTGTCGACGATGTGAAAGTGAGTACTGCTTACCTACGCGGAATACAATTGCCTGACCCATTTGTATAGGTGCGCGGCATAGGCAAGACGTTCGACACGTTGGGCGAGTCTGTCTTCTCCGAAGTCGAGAAGCTACAGACCCGTGCTGTGGATCACAAGAAGGCCGACACTACATACAGCACGTACTTCGACGGTGTTGGCCGCGTGGACGACACGCCAGTGTATCTGCTGCCTAACCTCCAAGTCGGCGACAGCCTGGAAGGTCCTGCGATGATTATTGACAACACACAGACAATTGTCCTGATTCCTGGGGCGACGGCTGTTCTGACAAGCAAGCATCTGTATATCACTTTAGAGTGAATGTAGAGACGGAATCTGAAAAATGTATAAGTAGCATTTGGAAGTTGCAGTATATGTTTTCGGCGTGATGGTGCTCCTGAGGAATGACCGCGTTGCACGTAGGGCCGTTGTGAACATCTTCAGGTGCTTAACAGTCTAGGGGAACGCATTAGACATTTTTGTATTGCAGAAGCTGTCAACGCACCTTGTTTCTCTTCTATCACCCTGTTCACTGCATCCTCCGACGCGTCCTAGCTCACTCGGAAGATATGCTCACTGTCCCGTAGAAACGACCAAACCTCTCATTCATAGCACCCTATTTCGAGTTCACCCCTGTCTATTTCAAAGCTAGGTTCAACATCATACGGGGTCTACTCGTCGTCATATCCTGTGACGGGCACCCGTGCTCGGTTCGGGACTATTAGGAAAGAGAGCGTTCGTTAGACACGCGAAACGCGGAAGACTTGGAGAGAAAACGTACGAGGGTATGTCGTTGGCGGACGCTCCGAAGGTTTCCAGCCCATGCTCTTGCGTATTGGCGGCACAGTAACGACCATGATTGGGCCTACGATACCCAGGACGCAGGAGTAGAAGATGACCGGCTGCTCGTGGGCCTGCCGTTGCTACGAACGAGGAGTCAACGGCTGCTGCAAATGTTGCATAGAGAGACATAACATACCAGGTAACGATAGCCATGGCGAAATGGGGAGAATAGGGCGGACATGGTCGTTGAAAGCAGGTTCTGTCTCGACCAATGGGGGCCATGGATTTCGTTACGACCACGTGTAACAAACGCCCAAATGTTCCGCTACTTACATGGTAAGTAGTGTCAATGACCATGTTGTTCCCACACTTAATTTTATTTGTTACTTCTTACTACACCCTTAGAAACGGTATGTTTGCCGGTCGTCGACAGGACCTTAACTCTCCCTTCTCCAACTCACTGTCAGCGACGATGGCAAGACTACGCCGCGATGCTCAGGATACTCTGCCGAACGCCTACCAGAAACCTTTGCGCGTCGTCGCTTGCGGCACGCTTTTCCTCACCCACACGCTCGCGCTCTCCAGCCACCCGGAGCCATCCTCGGTCGTACGAGCTCGTTCTGTTATTCGGACAAGAGGAGGGTCCGCGAGTACATGCATGAGCATCGTGGCTCAATTTCCCCATGTCGAGGCTATGCTCGTCGCGCCCCTAGGAGGAAATGAGGAAGGCAAGATGATAATCCAAGATCTCGAGCGCGAGCGGGTCAGCACGCGATACTGCAAAGTTTGGGATGGTTCTGGGGTGCCCAGTGCATGGGTATTGCACGCAGGTATGTCTGATCCTCCGTTGAATATGTTCCAAGGTTTGCCGCCGCTCGGCGGTCGGGCATGCTGCGTAATCTGTTCCGAATAGACGGGCAAGGCAATCCCCCGCCCTTTGCGACATCCAGCGTTGTATTTTGTTCACGTCCTCTATCACGAGTCTAACACGAGGTTCTGATTGTGTTGCCCCAGCTAAAGGTTAACGAGCTGCTTTGCAGATGACACAGACACGCGCACGGTCATCAATAACAATCCATTGCCCGATATAACACACGAAGAGTTTATTTCGCTTCTGGGCCCTGTTCTCGTTCCGGAAAACTATGCTTATCTGAACGCGAACCCCGGGTCTCCTGCTGCGACAGGTTCTAATGCGCCCAGCGCGGGCGGTAGCCCAAATCCTCCGCGACCCTCTCTTTCGAATCCGCCGACGCCGACCATACGACCGCCCAATAACAGTCCGGCCCCGATTGACTGGATACACTTCGAAGGAAGATCCGTGAAAACTACTCTCAGCAACATTGTCGGCTTGGACGGATTGGCGCGCGAGCGCAAATGGCGGAGTCATTGCGTATTCAGCGTGGACGTCGGCAGAAGAGCTCGTCAGGGCATTGAAGCGGTGTGAATCTCCCTCCTTGTCGGTATCCAAATTGTTACTGATGTGCATCTGCATGGAAGCTTATACCGCACGTCGACGTAGTCTTCCTCAATCGTCATTACGCTCGGGCTCATTCACCCCATTACGCCGCATCTCCACGCGCCTTTCTTCTCTCGCTCACGACGATCGCGCCACCGCATGCACTACTAGTGGCGCATTGGGGCGAAGAGGGGGCAGCTGTCCTTTCTGTGCCGACAAAGGAGTATTTTCAAAGCTCCGGATGGGTCGACCCAAGCGCACAAGTAGTCCCACAGGCACCGGTTCTCAATCCCTCCGCGCCGAGCATTCCGAGCATTCCCAGTGCGACTCCGCGGTCCGGTGAAGCCCAAAGCGTGCGTAGTGGAAGCGACTTTTGGGCACTTGGTCATCACACAGAATCTTCCAGCGAGTTCACCACCGCTATGCTTTCATCGCCGTCGCCCGACTCGCTCATCGCGTCACGGCAGCCGTTTTCAAATCGCCACCGCCGCCGCGCCAATCGTGCGCCAGACTCGGACGACTCTGACTCCTCGGATTCAGACGGCACACAGATCGCAGCGCGACCCGGAGCCACGAGCGGCAACGCGGTGGCAAATGCAGCTCAGTCGCAGGAGGTGGATGAAATAGGCGCGCAAGACGCGTTTGTTGCCGGCATGATGTTCGCGTTGAGCCGCCGCCTTGTGCCCGGAGAGCCTTACACACCATCGGCCGTCGCAAAAGAGGGGGCCGGGGTGACAGTGCGCGGTGCAGAGCCGGAGCGAGAGAGGGACCGAGGGAGGTGGCGGCTGGAGGAGTGCCTGAGGTGGGTTTCACGGTCGAAATAGAATCGCTTTTGTTGACCGTTTCTAGATTTGCCACCGAACTTGCGGGTAGGAAGGCCAAACGCAGGGGTTGGGATGGCTTGTTTGATGAGATGGCTCGAGCTGGATGGTTTGATTCGTGATGGTGGCTGAACAGCACTCTTGAGGTATGTCATGTTTACTACACGATCTGTAACTTCGCTATGACGATTGATCTCCCAGTGATCCCCGGTGTCCACAGCACACTGTCTCATATTTTGCCCCTTGTACTGCACCGCCTCTTCATTTTCCGGACTTGACTGTAACACGTGGATTTCTTACGGCTGTCGCCCAGCACTCATCTTCGCCGTCCTGATGGTATCGGTATACGTATCTTCATAATCACGCTGTGACATTCTGCTTAATACAACATTCTTACACATGGTCTAGAGCCCAGTATGCCATAAGACGCGTCGGCCCTTTCCAACATGCGACCTCGATTTTTCTCCTCACGCCTTTCTGCCTGCAGAACTAAATGCAGCGCGCCGCGTTTGCTCTCAGGCGGTTTGTAGGGCGCCATCCGATGTCGGGCATGTCAGTACGTCGTGCCGCTTTTCCGCATACGCAGGAACGTTCTTCGGAGCCGACCCAGAAATCCAGGGGGACCCTTCTTGTCCGGCACGTCAAGCAGCTCAAGCATAATCGAAGGGATCCCTCGAAGCCGGCGGTACAGGAGAAGCCCGCCGGCAATTCCCGATCGCTGAATATGGGAGGTATCGTCGTTTGAGCCTGAGCTAGTTGGTACGGTGGGCCCATACCGTGGCAGGATTACGCGTCTTGGCTGCGGACGGCATGCTTTGTAAGTTACATACTTTTTGTCGCGCCCTACGGTGTTTTCTAAGCGGGCATTATTAGGGAGCATGCCCCGTGGTCTGCGGAAGAACGGAGTTGGGAGACAGTTGGGTGCTCATAGTTCCTGCCGAGCATGCATAATGAAGTGATTCTCATTGGGCTTGAGACAACTTCCGTACTACCACTTCGGCGGCTCTGACCAAGGTATGTTGATCCTCCACTGAACTAGCGCCACAAGATAGATTTCGAGCTTTTTCATTTTTCCACAGCTCCTCTCCATCTACTTGGCTGCCCGATTGGTATCCTATTATGCCTATAGATGTCAAAAATTTACGAAAACACAATGTTAGGCTGATTTTTGGTACGTGTGTTGCGTCATTGAGCCTCTGTTTCATGCGAGTCGACTTTCTGATTTGTTTGCGCTCGGTCCTAGAACTCATGCGACGGTAAAGATGTAGATCGTGCGATACTGTGTAAGCACGCATTACAAACCAGACGATCTACCCCTCCAAACAGGCACCTCTCTGGAGAACGCGTCTTTGGAAGCGATCGCGATAATGAGTTTGCGCAGGTTTGCCCTCCCTGGGAATACGATCGCTCAACGAAGGCCTCGTGTTTGTGGGCCCTGCCCAGAGCACGCAGAACCTATTTTCCTCCGTCGGTCGATACAGAGCACCGACAGAACGCCCATGGGTCGCACGGCGCACCACCGTGATAACACACCTTCGAGCTTTCCCCTAGGAAGGCGTACGAGAGGCCCTGTGACTGCGGCGTCGCCCGTAGTTCGCCGTCGGACACGAAGAGCTGGTGTGGGAGCACTAGTTGTTTATGTTCTCCGAACTACAGCAGCGCGGTACACTGGCGGAAATTCAGAACACGGTCTACAGACGTTAGGTTTGGATGGCGCTTGCCGCCGGATATGACTGGCCGCCCTGTCTGCCCAAAGAAGACGAAGTTCGCTTCGGCGCGATGTGGTGAAGGCTGCAATGCTGCGGACCGACATATTCCTGCAACCTGTGCGCAATTTTGGGCGGGCGCTGGGGAGCGACGTTCAGGATGAGCCTTGACCATTTCGAGCTGCGTAGGTCAGTGTTGCCGAGAGTATAACAGACGGTCCGGCAGCGTGCACAATTGATTATGTGGGTGCGAGCCTCTCCCTTTGAGGAGGCTTGCAGGAGTAGCTTTGCATCTCGCATCTCTCACCAAACGCCTCCGAATGATAATTGCGACGGCGGAGTCCGAAGTTGACACTCCGCTTCGAATGGATGCTTCGTCGCGCTCGACGTGTACGCGGGTTGCATCCCGACCACGACGTGCGGTGATGAGTGGCCACCGTCCGGCGACGTCGCAAGATACGAATCCGTCTGACACCGTGGGCACGGCGCTCCGTGGGTCTGTGGGCGGCCTCGCGAGCTGCAGCAGCGGAGCTGATCGGCGCGCGAAACCTGCGTGAGTCCCCGATATTTCGTTCGCGAAAGTACGCTCACACCGAGCCGCGGATGGTCAGTGCGGAGAGGGCAACGCGTGGGCCGGAAAGGCTGTTTCTCTCGTCACGCCTTTCAGGGGAGACCGTCGGCGTCTCGAAGCGCGGCGTTTTGCTAGCACCGACAGATCTTGATGGAAATGCACCGTAGGAAAGGACGTCGACGCGGACCTCCTTTCGCGCCTGAACCCGCCGGTTGAATTTGCAGCGGTTTGCTTGATCTCGTGTTCTCGTGCCAGACATCAGATATCGCCCCCGGTCCAACACTGCTGTCCGAAAGCAGGCCCGCGGGAAGAATTCAGTATATATCCACCCTCCCTCGCGCCATCCATGTCCTCCACTCCGTCTCGTAGGCCGTCGTCGCAACATGCCCCACCCCTTCAGTCGTTATCGTTACCGCCTCTTCCTGGACTTTGTCCGCATTCTATGTCTTCCCTCGCTGGTCTTCGCCGCGGGACTTCGTCTCACGCACACTCGGTTAGGATGGCTCACCCCGCCCGCTTATCTCCTCTGGCTCGTCGTAGCGGGCCATGCGAGAACTCGATACACCTTGTACATGCATCGGCGGGCTGCACACAGACAGGGCGGTCGACCCCCAACAGAAGTTGTTGGGAAGTGGCCAGGCAACATAGACATACTCATCAAGCTCGGGCAGAATGCTCCCACCATGTACCCAGGCGGTTACTACCTCAGTCTGTTCGAGGAGTACCAGACCACCACGCTCAATCTTAGGCTCCTGTGGTCAGATTTGGTACGTAACCCCGGTGTTTTACCTCTATCCTTGGTGGCTTACCAATTGCCGCAGATCATTTCAATGGACGAGGAGCTTATCAAATACGTCCTTGCCACTGGTTTCAACCATTTCTGGAGGGGAGTCCGCCAGAAGGAACGCCTGTGAGTCTCATGGTACAGACTCAAGGATGTTCCTCACCCCCCGATCTAGGGAGACTTTCCTAGGCGACGGGATCTTCAATCGGGATGACGAGGTATGTCCGGCTCAATGTTGCTGCGAAAGCGGAGTCTCTAACCAAGTCTATTATAGGATTGGAAAAAGGTTAGACCATTGAGCGTGTCTCTATTTCCTAGGGCTGACAGTCGCCCTAGCATCGCGCGCTCGCGCGACCTTTCTTCGCGAAGGATCGGATTTCTGACTTCGAGCTATTCGAAAAGTACTCCCTATCTACTTTGGCGATCCTGCGCTCTATTTCGAACTCGGACACGCCCGTCGACTGCCAAGACCTCTATGCCCGATTTTCACTCGACTCGGCCTCGGAGTTCCTCTTTGGAGAGCAAATGGATACCCTTCAGGGCCCGTTGCCCGTCGCCGGTAAAGCGGAGATGAGTATCAAGGGTACTGTCTCAAACGACTCCTTCGGCTCGTTTGCTCGCGCTTTCGAGGCGTCTCAAGAAATTGTGTCCCGCCGTGCCATTCGGGGGTACTTCTGGCCCGTCAAGGAGCTGCTCAAGGACGAAGCCGTGCCTCATGCCCAGGTGCTCTCGGATTTCATCGAACCCATCGTGCAGCGGACGCTCGCCCACAAGCGCAAGATGCGAGAGGCAGGGATGCGCCCATCGTCAGAACACGACACGTTCCTAGAGTATTTGGCTGATAACACGGAAGGTGCGGCGCTCAGTGTCCGTTGCTGCCGGGCGGTGCCTGACTATATGAACAGATCCCAAGGTCATTCGAGACCAGCTACTCAACATCCTTTTGGCAGGCCGTGATACGACATCGTGCCTGCTGACTTTTGTCACCTACGTCATGGCCACCAACCCCGAAATTGCCCAGCGGATGCGCGCTGAGGTATTTGAGCACTGCGGACCGACGGGGACGCCGACGATCGAGAAAATTAAGGCTCTGCGATACAGTGGGTTCTTCGTCCCTTCTTCATATGTGTCAAAATGGGTTTCTGACGGTCTTCTGAGCAGTGCACGCCGTGATCAATGAAACTTTGCGTGTATTCCCTCCCGTTCCCATCAACGTCCGCGAAACCCGAGCCGACGGCGCTATCCTCCCGCCATCGGACCCTACCTACCGCTCGCCCAAGGTCGACGGTGATCTGCCCGTTTACCTCCCAGGAGGCACGATGGTGATGTACATCCCGATCCTTACCCAGAAGAATCCGGCGCTATGGGGCCCCGACGCGGATGTGTTCGATCCCGATCGGTGGCTCGACGAACGACTCTCGCGCTTCACGGAGAATCCGATGATGTACACCCCCTTCAGCGGCGGCCCGCGAATCGTACGTGTACCCGCCACCCCATTTGTGCCATGCCGTTAAACCCCCGTATTGCAGTGCCTCGGACAGAACTACGCGAGGAACGAAGCGTCGTATTTCCTTGTCCGCCTGCTCCAAGAGTTTGACACCTTCTCGCTTGCGCCCGAGGCACAGCCTCACGGCTCTCTGCCACCCGCTTCCTGGAAGGAGGGTCGCGGGCGGGAACGCATTGAGAAGATATGGCCGGCATACGCCATGACCCTGTTTGTGAAGGTACGTTCGATATGCGGTCACAGATATCCGTCCATCCATTCATCATGTCACTCCTAGGGGGGACTGTGGGTACGATTCAAGAAATCCGGTGACGTATAGACAGGCCTGGGAACACGACACCCTTTAACAGCGGGAGACCTGGTGAGTGCCCTCCCCTCGAATGTCCCGGACATGTCCTGACGCGTCCGCAGAACACAATCTCCGAACTTTGCGACACCATTCCCACCCTGGGGCTCTCGTTAAACAGAGCCTCCGGTTCCCGAGCGGGTGCTGAGGTCACCGCTGCCCTTTCTGTTGGCTATACCCGCGATACCCCCGTGACACTCGCGCATCCTACACGTATTTATCGCTATGTATCCCGTGCTCCACCGGTGTTGTCACTTCTCGTGTAGTGTACACCGCATTGTGCAATGTCGTCGCGAGGAAGAGGAGAGCAGGAGCCGCGTGGGAGCTACGCCACAAAGGGCCCGGCGGCTAATTTAGTTGCCGTCAGGTCAGTGTCGACCACGTTGTAGGAAGGGCGAAGAAGGCGGACGATGGAAAGGGTCTTGTATAATCGTATCAATTTGTCATCATATAGATATGAGGGGATCGTCAGGACATCGTGCTACATCAGGCGTGATAAGGCGGAAAGTGTTTAGCAGCTGGCCAAGATGCTTTGCAGCGCGGTCTTCTCGGCGGAGTCAATGGTCAGGTCGTAGTAGTGCTTGACCTGCACCCAGGCGCGGGCGTAGGTGCACTTGTAAGACGCCAGAGGAGGCTGCCAATTCGCAATGTCCTTGTCGCCTGTGGTTGCGGGTGAGCGAGAGTCAGTGCGAAGATAAGGAATCGAGACGCACTCTTGGATTGGTTCAGGTTGTCGGTCACTGCCACGAGCTGCGGGCGGGTAAGGTCGTTGGCAAACGCCTCACGCTGGGCGTTGGTCCAGCTGCGAGCACCCGAGATCCAGGCCTCCTTCAACGGAACGAGGTGATCCTGCCCGGGATGACATCAGCGGCGCGGTCATATCTCAGTTTGGGGCAGCCACTCACAATGTCGAGATCGCTCGCTAGGGTGGTCGCGACGCCGTCGTAGGGCGAGACCCAGTTGCCCGACGTAGACTTGCACGCGCTGTCGGTGACGACGTTCGTGCCGTCGCGCTTCAGCACGGTCTCGCGGGTATCGCACGTGCCGGAGACTTATGGGAACGGTGAGCATGCGTCCGGGGATGCAATGACGAGCGTGATCGTACTGATGTCCCAGGTCTTGAACAGATCCCGCGAGTACGCTGGCGAGTTCGAGTCCACCGCGACGGTCACTGACGATCACGAGCATCGATCAGCGTGGTGAGCATGGGGAATGGGCCTAGAGACGCACGTTCGCTGAGGTACGTCCGCGCTGTGGCGCCTGACACCGGCGTCGGCAACGCCCTGCTGCTCAGCGGAACGAACACAGGAGCGCTGAGCGCGGGCGCGATGGCAGCTAGGGCGACGAGAAGGACGGCGAGCATGGCGGAAGCGTAAGGGATGGGGAGGGGCGCGGCAGAGGCACACGAAGAGAGGCGTTCGCGCCTACGCTTGCCGCTTTATATGTGCCCTCCAACAGCGGGCTTGAGCTTGAGCGAACGTGACATTCTGTTCGACACCTCGATATTCACAGGTCGGCGGCCCGTCTACAACGTTGGCTGTAGAGAAGCCTATGGCGGCCCTGCAAGCGTCGTCGCCAGCACGACCCTTCGGCTGCTCTGATATCGACGGTTGGCGGTCCATGTGCAGGGGCGTATGCTTCGTGGCTTATCATCGCATGCCTGTTGTGCTGCCCACACTTCTGCAACATATCGCTGGTATTCGTCGGCGTGCCGTGCGTCCTTTATCCGCAGATGATCCCCCTGCATTTGGCCGGTCCACATGGACCCGCCATCCCATCCTTCTCCGAGGCTGCCAGACCAACGTTCTGCCAAGCATGGAGGAGACCTCGTGACGAGATTAAAGCACACCTAGCCAATCTAATCCACCAGCTGAATGAGCATGCTTGACGCGGGAATCGATAGGGCACAGAACGTACTTAAACTGCTCATCCCTCTGTCTCGCGACCGAATGGCACAAGGTCAGAGATACAGAACGTGCGACTAGTTTCCGGAGCAATGGCTCAGGCGTTCCGAGCAGGTCGTGGTTGATGTCCATGTCCATGTACGTAGCGCCTGGGACCTGCGCGCTCTTCGGCTGTTGCCGATCACCCAGTCTGCTGCTTCGGATTTGTGTTATTGCCCTATTCATGACCTCTCCATCTCTAGTCCCAACGAGAACACAGGGTGAAGTCACAAGTCACGATTCATCTCACGAGAACGAACCAAGAGAAATTATAAGCAATAAATTGGCTTCGTATCGTTGTAATACCTTCGTGCTGCTACCGCTCGTTACCGACGCGGGCGGGACGATCACGCACACCGAGGCGACAAGCATTACAACGTATAACGCTAGCACATGAACGCAATTTTACGAAGCTGAGGTCAGCGATCGTGCTATGTTGAATGTCAAGCAAAAATGACCTTTCAGCTACGCCTGAATGATGGGTAAGAGAGACCTCGCCATGGACACCGACATCCAGCCTCCCTCACCATACCTTATGTATGAGTTGAGAAGCTGGAAAGGTGCAAGGACTATTTTCTGAGCGAGTTTTCTGAGCGGGTTTCTGAATGAACGACTTCACCTCCCATTTTGGGAATCACACTAGAGTGCCGGCAGTCTGCGAACTCTGTTCGGTCGCCATGGGTTGACGCTGACTCTTTTGCTACGACCACCACCATGGACCTCATCGTGAGCTCTTGCATTTAAATTTTGCAAGCGGAACTATTCCTAATATTCTACGTGTAGGCGTTTGCTCTCAGTGTGGTGAGACAGGTCTTCACATCGTACCTGTCATGGGTCCCCCTCGTCGGGAATTACATTCCTGCATATTGGGCTGCGCCGTTGTTGCGACAGCCCGGGCAGGGAAAGCGATTTTCTGCAGCACAGCGGTGTAATGAAGATGTTCTGCACGAAATATTCGCGGAGCTTTCGCCACGCACGCTCGCCAGCGCGGCGCGTGTCTGCCAAGGATGGCTTTTCCCCGCCCGCGACAAACTCTACCACGATCTTCTTGTGGAAAATACGCACTCCTCTAAGATACTTGCGGATGCGCTCACCGCAAATCCCTGGATACGCCCTCTCGTTCGCCGACTTGAGCTGCGTCATTCGCTCTCCGAAGAAGGAGGACCAATTATCATCAAGTGGATAGCACTTCTTCCCGAGCACAGTTTACTGTCAGTCGAGATTAGAGACTTGGGACCGCAGGGAAGTCAGCCCTCTGCTACACTCGATGCCCTACTTGATTTCCCCGCAATCCGCACCACACCTCGCTTCTCCGTCATCTGCCGGACATTCCTCACCCCAGAGCGGCTCGACAAGGTACTCCGCATGCCGCACTTGAATAGTCTATCTATCTGCATCCCTCTCAAGACAGCTTTTACCTGGAAGGATATTGCTGCGTTCCCCAACCTGCGAAGGTTAAGCATCTTGGCGGGTATCTACCCACCCCTGGTCGCTAAACTTATCCATGGTCTCCCATCACCACTGGAGAGATTTGATCTCCTGACAGATTATATAAAACCGGACGACCTGGACACCCTGCGCCGCGTACTATATCGGCATGCGCCCCATCTCCGACACCTTGCCCTCTTTGGGGAACCGATTTCGCGGCTGCCGAGTTCCTTCATGGACGATTTCGTCTTGTATTGCCCCGCGCTAGAAACCGTTGTCTGTCCAGACAGACTATATACCCCACGCATAATCCGGCGGCTTCCATCCACGTTGAGATCGCTCGCTCTCTGCACCCCTGATACGAGGTCCCCTACCTTTCCGATCAACGAGTACGCCACCAACCTCCTGAAATACCGCACCGGCGGCATGCCGCGGCTGCAGACGTTGACAATAGTAGATTGCCAGATGGGGCCTCTGAACTACAGCTCTCTGAAGAAAGTGTGTGAAGCGGAAGGTATCGTCTTCCAGGACTGTTCGAGCTGGGAAATCGATTTACTCGGAAATACACTTTCTATATGACGTAGAAATATCTCTTCTACGACAGCTATCTGCTCGAAGGATATCGCTGCGTCCTGCGTCCTGCGGTGATTCAGCGTTTGGGTGTAGATTGACCCTCCACATACCAATAAAGTGGATGACAATGTTAATTCTCACGTGCCTTGCACTTTGGCTTCCAACGGATAGACGTCCCGCCGCCAGGTCGGTGAGAGGCAAGCGCCCAATCGCAACATCTTGAGATGCCTTTTTGGGACCGACGCCACCACCCGGCAACGTGCGAACTGAATTCCTGAGCTGTTTCGGCGCCGCACTCGTCTTTCAGCTATCATCATGAACTTCGTCGTAAGTTTTGTTTGGTTCGCTCGAATCGTTCAACGCTCATTCGCGTGTTGCAGGCATATGCTCTCGCCGTTCTACAACGCATATTTGCGGCGTACTTATCATGGGCTCCCTTCGTTGGCAAACGTGTTCAAGTTTCGGCGTCCCCAGCTCTACCGCCGCCACATGGGGATGGGAAGCCCTCTGCTGCTCAACGCTGTAACGAAGACGTACTTGACGTGATATTTGCCGAACTTCCGCACAATGCGCTGGCTAGCGCCGCACTCGTCTGTCGAGGCTGGCTTTTCCCGGCTCGCGCCAGACTCTACCATGACCTCCTCTTAAACAATTTCGTGGCGCCGCACACCGATAAACTCGCCGAGATTCTGCCCGACCAGCCCCTCCTACGATCTTTCATCCGCCGGCCGGTTCTGCGTTATATGAGCGCAGGGCGGCCGTGTCCTACCCTTTTCGATTGGATAGCCCTACTTCCCGAGCACAGTTTCCAATCGGTCGAACTAGACATTATACAGTCATCCAAGCAGATGCCATTACCAACACTTGCCATTCTGTTGGACTTCCCCGCAGTCCGCACTGCTCCACGTCTCATCGTCCGCCACCGAGCGTTCATCACACCCGATCGACTTGACCAAGTGCTACGCATGCCATGCCTGGAGAGCTTGTCCCTCATGATCTCCGAAGGCACGGTAATACACCTGAAGGACATCACTGTGTCCCCTCACAACCTGAGGAGGTTGAGCATCAAGGGGGACGTCTTCTCTCCTCTCCTCGCCAAGCTTCTCCACGGGCTCCCGTCCCCCCTTGAGAGGTTTGATCTGCAGTGTAACGGATTGAAGCTCTACGACATGGCTCTCCTCTGTCATGCTCTAAAGCGGCACTCTTCCCGTCTCCGACATCTTGTCCTCCTTGGACGACGCTTTTCGGTACCTTACTGCCTGGACGAGCTCGTCGCATCCTTCCCCCACCTGGAGACCCTCCTATTATCTGATGGGCTGTACAGCCCAGATCTCTTCGCGTACCTTCCACCGACTATATCGTCGCTTACCCTCTGCACCCCTCGCATGCTGGAACGCTCTGACGTCGACGAATATGTCAGCGCTCTACACAGCATCTGCGGTAGGCTACCTCATTTGAGGAGCCTTGCAATAGCGGGTTGGCAGATCAATCCCCGGGAGTACGAACCACTTGCTAGGGTGTGCGATGCACAGGGCATCACTCTTCGAGACTGCACTATTCTGAGTATTGACATTTTGGGAGATAGCTTTATCCGTAGCCGGTAGTGTCACGTCCCAAGGTCACTGTCCAGTACCTGCGCTTCCATCATAAATCGACCGTCATTCGCGAATATATCATTCACGATCTGAATATTTACGACGCAGGATTGGCAACAGGCTTGGATGAGACTGAAGGGACCTTGTGATAAGGCAACGGCCACTGTGGGATGTAACATATAACGGACCCAAACAAATCTGCGATAGGACTGGAATACGACAGAGATGGAAATGCGAGGCATGTTCTTTTACAGGTGGTGGCATATTGATAACGCGGAGGTTACATTGAAGAACATGAGACAAACTTCCCGTCGCCGCGCCTCGTCCCAACATCTTGACCTGCCTTTTCTGGAACGACACGATTGACCCGGCAACGTGCGAACTCAATTCGCTCGCGGTCCGGCAGCGCTGCTGGTCCCCTAACCATCATCATGAACTTCATTGTAAGCCTTGCTATGGTCGCTCGAATCGTTCAAAACTCACTCGCTTGCTTCAGGCATATGCTTTTGCCGTATTGCGGCATGTGGTTGCGGTGTACCTCCCGTGGGCTTGGTCCGTCGGGAAACGCAGTTCGGCAAATCTGACTGCGCTGCTACTGCCCCAAGAGGCGCCACACTCCGCCGCGCAGCGATGCAACGAAGACGTACTCGACGAAATATTCGCTGAGCTTCAGCCTGGCTCGCTTGCCAGCGCGGCGCTCGTCTGTCGGGGCTGGCTTTTCCCTGCTCGTATCAGACTCTATCGGGCACTCCAAGCCGACACAGTGTTCGTGCGCAAGAGAAACGAGCTTTTGCGTACACTTTCCACCCAGCCGCACATACTAGCACTCGTACGCCGGCCAGTTCTGCGCTGGGTTTATGACCCGGCGCCGTGTGCGGCCTTCTTCGATTGGGTAGCGCTATTGCCCGGACACAGTCTGCAGTCAGTCGAGATCATCGCCATAGACAGCCGAACAAGGGACCCTTTGGACACATTGGACACCCTACTTGGCTTTCCCGCAATTCATTCACTCACTCGTATCATCATTCGATGCGACACCGGATTTCTCACTCCAAAGCGACTCAACCAGGTTCTTGGGATGCCATATCTACAGAGCTTGTCCATCCGGATTTCGCACCCGACTGCCGTACACTTGAAGGATATCACTTCGTTTCCCAACCTGAAGAGGCTGAGTATATTGGCGGACGTTTATACGCCTCTTATCGCCAAGCTTTTGCATGGGCTCCCATCTCCCCTCGAAAGGTTCGACCTTAGCGCCGATGACATTGGAGACACCAACCTCGCCACGCTCTGTCACTCCCTACAGCGACATGCTCCCCATCTCCGAAATCTATCCTTTCTCGGCGAGCCATTCTCCAAGTCGCATTTATGCTTTATGGACGACTTCGTGTCGTCCTTCTCGTCCCTCGAAACTCTGTTATGCGCCCACTATCTGTACTCCCCGTCCATCTTCTCGCGATTACCACAAACCCTTGTCTCGCTCTCCCTCTGCACTCCGAGTAGATGGGAGAGCTCTATCCCGTGGACTCCGCACGCTGCTGCTCTCCAACAGCACCGCAGCAAGCTGCCTCTCCTGCGGAAGTTCACTATAGTGAACTGCGAGTACACAGTCCTAAATCTCGACCCGCTTCCGGAGGTTTGTGAGGCGGATAACATTACCTTCAGGCAACAAGTTGTGAGGTTCGTCGACGTTCTGAAATAGGTTCATGTAGTGTTTTCGCTTTTGTTTGTATGTTCTCGCGTCTACACGCTAGGGCTGTACTCAGTGTATGTAGTTGAAGCGTTTGGAAAGACGATACAATACTACAGCCCTTATCATCTGATTTCCGCTGCCATTCCGAACGGGTCTGACCGTTGCTTATCGATACTGTCGTGTTATTTCGATTAAAACATTTTATACAGGCAGCAAGCACACACGTGCGACTATACAGACTGAAGGAATTCTTGTTGTATCAGAAAGTGGGTAGACAGAAAGCGTGCAGGAGTTTTATTCGGCGGTACCAAAATAAGCCTTCTTCAAGAGGGGGTCATCGAAGATGGAGGCGCTCTGGTCGGCTTCCAAACGCAGAAGCTCTTCCTTGGAAATAGAAAGCGCCTTTCGCACGAACGCGAGAGTGAAATCGGCCCAACGGCAGACCATCTTCGGATCTGTGGTACCTTCGTGCTGCCTCCATTCGATAGTATGGGTCTCGTCGAGGAGGCTCCAGAGGTTCAACTTGTAGCATTTCGTTGGAAGCTCCGCTTTGGGATCGTCGAGAAATGGTCGGGGCGGGCACATGCTACTCACAAGCCCAGAAAGGGATTTCTGGAAGAAAACGACGTCGGAGGGCCTCTCGGCATTCATGAAATTCCTGTTCATGACGTTGCTTGTTGCCCATCCATTGCGGACTCTGTGGTCAGGGTGAAGTCGGTCTATCCTGCCTGCGAGAACGTAAGCACAAGGTCGCGTAAGAGACACGAATGACGCTCACTCTCGTACGCCAAAAATAAGGCAGAGATCTTCTGGACTTCTTCGAGGGTGAAAACCTGTTCAGGCTGCGTACCCACTCCGATATGCACGTGAGACCCTGTAGACTGATTGGGATCGGTCGTATAGGCACTCCCTTCGAGAGCTCCGAGGGTGTCGTGGATCTCCTGGTGCCACTGCTCCGTCTTCTTCCCCAGGTCGTCTTCGAAGGGCGGTGATATCAGCTCCGCTTGGAGATAACTATTCTGTCCGGTAGGCGCGGTAGCATGGTTGGGCGCGATGGCTGGCCTGGTCTTGCCTGGCACCCCAGTATCTATGGCGTAAGTGCCCCGAGTACCAGGGTGGGGGGTGGGCTTTGCGTCCTCGTCCAGAATTGCTTGACTTACAATCGATCGGTCCGTGGTTACTCGCCAAGGGCGAGGTTTCTCTGTGTCCCCCGCCCCCTCCTCCCCCTCCTCTTCTTGCTTTACATCATCCCCCTCTCCTTCTCCTCCTTCTCCTCCTTCTCCTCCTCCTCCTCCGCCACCACCACCACCTGACTCTATGGGGAATTCAGGGACAGCTGGAATACCGGCCGCACTGAGGACATCGGCAATGAGCTGGGTTGTGGCGCCGCCGTAGATAGCCATCTCTAGCTCTACGCCCATCGTGAGCACGCGTGGTGGTGGTGGAGGCAAAGAAGGGGGTGTGATCATGGTGGGACGATGGTATATGTCAGGGATGCCTTGATGGAGCCGCGGTGTCAGATACAACTCAAAATGCGGATTGCGGGATGACCGTACAGAGTGGGATGTGCAGCTGTTCAACGTGCAACTACGTCAAATACAGAACAAGCGAGTGCAATATGGAGGGCCTACTTGCAAAGCTAAAGACAGAAGACTTGGATGACCGGCTCGGGAACCTGGCCGGGATATTATCCTGGATAGTGACGGGGTCAGCCCGAGCGACGAAAGAAACGCTAAGGATAACTAACAGAGGAAAAGACACAGTAGAGGTATCGAGAGCGAACAGACCGAGTGTTCGGACCGCGGGTCAAACGTCTGTTGGTCTCTGCGTCAGAGACAAAGCGGATCGGTGACATGACATACGCACTCGAGGAGCCAGAGGCGCAAGAGGGGGGAGGTTGAGCTGAAGGTGAGTGAGTCGGGTCGAGATATATCCTTGAAAACGGTGAGCAATGGCGGTAAGAATGCTGCTGAAATCCGCGTACGAGGTTCAAAGCGACGAAGAAATGGGGCGGGGAAGACGATCAGACGGTTCTACATCTTATACGCGACTGTCTCTCCAGTCGCCACACGCCCGCGTGCCCGCAAAGATCCCGTCACGGCGTCTTGCAGCGGATTGAATTGGATTCGAAATCTCCAGCATAGGCTGGGGCGAGGCAGGCTCGACATGCCGTCTTGCATGCCGTTGGGCGCAGACGAAGTGATGCACTGATCCACGAGCACCACGTTCGCATAGCCCTGGGAGTGATAACTGTATGTTCGAAGCTATGTGGGCGTCCTCGTGGATCGCAGGCAGTCCTTTGTCCCGGGAGAGCGCGGCGGTGACCCTGCAACTTCCCATGTTAACCTGATGTGCTACGAAGACAATCGAGGTGCATCTCACCGACCTGGGCACTGGACACTTCGAAAGCCACGCGGACGCCACATTCGCCACACCGCCGGAAAGTGCCACGCTTTTCGAATCCCGGTCGGAGAATGGGTTGTGCAGAAGCAACGGGGAAGGCACAGTCGACTGCCCTCACACTTTGCCGGGGAGGAAGGACGGATAACGATGCTGATGCTTGAGATGGGGAATCCGAGTACAGCTAGGCGCCTCGCCGGGGGCTATATGTTGTGGTTCCTTGACTTCGGGACATTCATTCGCTGATCACGGGAAGCGGCTTTTGATAACGAGATCTTGGTGGCGACTGCGCCGCGAACGAGGGCGTGGGGGGTGCCGTGAGCTGCGACCAATCATCAGCGGTGCCTAGAGAGCCAGCCAGCTTCAACGCACCCCGTCGGAGAGCACCGAGTGCGTGCTTCTCAAGAGAATGATCGACTAGTTGGCAGTTCGACCCCAAGACACAAACGAGCCGCCATAATGGGTACTATTATGCGGAAAACGTGCCGCTTGCTCGCGCTACTGTGGCGGATCGATGGGTATTGGAGAGAGCACCAGGAAGAAAAGATCTCCCCAGTAGCTTCTGCGAAAGCTCTGTACGTTCGAGCGTCTCCGAGAAGGCAGACCGCTGGTGTCTTCTCCTATTCCAGGCGGGTGCTTGTGTCGTCATCCGTCGACTGTCGGCGTCCGTCTTCCCCTCCATGACTGCGTGGGCACCGCCAGACGGCTCGAGTGGATGCCTATATCGGATCACATGTGTTCCGATACCGGTATTGTGAAAGGCAGGCACTCGCCACAAGGCCTAGTATCCGCAGCTAAATCGCGAACGCTCTCCCGTCTTCGCTTTGTTCCACCGATGGTTGCCGTAATATCGGTTGGCTCGTGAGATAGTATAGAGTAGCTCGTATGTGGCGGTTTTCTTAGCAGAGTAAAGAAACCCTGGCAGAAATAGTGGCAGCAGAACAAACTCGGGAGTTTGCCCTGTATCGCTCCGTTAGCTTGTTCTCGCAGTGTGATGTGGCGAAGTTATGGTTTACTCACATTGTTATCCACCGCGTTCGGGGATGTGCCGATTTGCATATTTGATATTATTCCAGGTGGTTGGTCTCACTGAACAGTGGGCCGAAATACGCTTGTGAGAGGAAGCGGGCTCAGAATCAAACCCACCTCTGGTAGCCCCGGGCAGTAAAGGCTCAAGGCCAACTATCAAAATTCCACAGGTCCCAGAGGCAGAACGAGGATATGTTGGTTCGCAGAGCTGGCATGGAATAGGCGTAACCAACATAGCAAGAGAGAAGTACGGAGACGGCAACTCACTGGTGTACAAATACGAGCAAACATCAAAGCGTTTCGGGCGCTAAATAACAGTGCGAGAAGAGTAGCGATATTAATTGAAGTACCAATCAGAGGCAAGGCTTAAATATGCAAAAAAAAAAAAAAACCGCACGGATATGAGAGAGGTCTCAGCCATCTTGGAATAAAAGTTGAAGATACCAGTCCTGAGTAACGTTGCGCCAGCAGCATGAAACGGTCCGACCTGCCTTTTTGGGACTGACGCATCCGGCAACGTGCGAACTCAATTACCTAGCTCTTTGACAGCGCCGCTTGTCTCCCAACTATCATCATGGGCCTTGTCGTGAGTTTGGACCGGTCCCCAGACTGTTCACAGCTCACCCGCTTGCTACAGACTTATGCCCTCTCTCTACTACGACGGGTGTTTACGGTGTGCCTATCGTGTCAATGGGCTCCCTTCATTGGGAAACGTGTTTCGGCGTCCTCGGCTGTACCGCGACTACATCAGGAGGGGAAGCTCTCCGCCGCTCAACGGTGCAACGACGACGTACTCGACGAAATATTTGCCGAACTTGAGTGCAGTGCGTTGGCTAGCGCCGCACTCGTCTGTCGAGGCTGGCTTTTCCCGGCTCGCGTCAGACTCTACCGTGATCTCTTCTTACACAATTATGGGGCCCCGCACTCCGACAAACTCGCCGATATTCTCCCCAACCAACCCCTCCTACGATCCCTCATCCGCCGGCCAGTTCTACGCTATTGCAGATTTGGGCGGCCGTGCACTACTCTTTTCGACTGGATGGCACTCCTCCCCGAGCACAGTTTCCAGTCGGTCACAATCAGAGATATCGATTCCACCAAGAAGATGCCGTTCCCAACACTTGCTACGCTGTTGGATTTCCCCGCAGTCCGCACCAGTCCGCGTCTCATCGTTCACTGCCGAACGTTTATCACATCCGAACGGCTCGACAAGGTGCTGGGCATGCCGTGTCTGGAGAGCTTGTCCTTCATGATCTCTGATCGCGTGGCTACCCGCCTGAAGGAAATCACTGTATTTCCCCGTAACTTGAAGAGGCTGAGCATCCGGGCAGACGCCTTCTCTCCTCACCTTGCTCAACTTCTCCGCAGGCTCCCATCTCCTCTCGAGAGATTTGATCTGCAGTGTGAAGAGTTGAAGGAGTTCGAGATGGTGTTTCTCTGCTACGCCTTACAGCAGCATTTTTCCACCCTCCGGCACCTCGTCCTTCTCGGAATGAACTTTTCTTCTGTACCGGCCTACCTCGACGGCTCCATCGAGCCCTTCTCCCACCTGGAGACACTCCTACTACCCTTCGGATTGTACAGCCCGGACCTCTTCGCACACCTTCCACCGACTATATCGTCGCTTTCTCTCTGCACCCCTTGGGGGCCGGAAAGCCTCGAAATCGGCGAAATCGACGAGCTTGCCAGCGCTCTACAGCAGGAGTGCAGTAGACTTCCTCTTTTGAAGAGTATGACCATGGTGAGATGTCAGGCTGATCCCCTGGAAGACGGCCCACTTGTGCAGGTGTGCAGTGCGCATGGGATCACTCTTCGAGAAATCGATATCTCGAACATCGACATTATGGGAGATGAATTCATCCGAAGTGCTAGTATCACATGCTGAGGTTAGTTGTCACTTGTTCGGTGTCCGCGCTAGTCTCACGAATCGCAGATGTATGAATGACTTAGGTTTTTGCGACGAGGGATTGCTGATGGGGTTGAAGCAGGGGTGCTTCGGTGACTTCAGGTGAGGTGCCGAGGACACGCTTGGTGAACGAACGAACATGAGTATCTGTAGATTTATAGTCAAATAAAGCTGTATGACTCCGCGAAAATACCGAGGCACGACGAAGATGAGAGATACAAAGCGATTTTTCTATAGAAATGACGATTCATCGAGAAAAGGTATTGTTACATTGCACAGAAGCCGCTCCGTCAAGCCATGATGCACCCGGCCCTGGCCGGAGGCAAGCCATAATACGCCCTCCTTAGGTTAGGATCGTCGAAGATGGATGCTTGGTCGTTGGTCCGCAATTTCTGTAACTCCTCTTCGGAGATTGCGAGAGCCTTGCGCACGAATGCGAGCGTAAAGTTCGCCCAACGGCAGACCTTAGTGAGTCCAGCATGAGTAATCGTATCTCAATACGAACGGAGACTAGCATACCTGGGTGGGATCTGTCGTTCCTGCATGTTGACGCCATTCGATGGCGTGTTCTTCGCTAAGAAGTCCGACGAGGTTCAGTTTATAAAATGGTTTCTCCGTGTCCTCGGGGTCGTCAATGTGTTCTTCGGGTGAGCACATACCCTGCACGAGCTTTTCCATAGTCGCAGTTGCGAAGACTTCGTCGAAGGGCTGTGTCTGCCCGTCTGCATTACGTCCAAACGTCGACCTAGCTAGATTGCTTCGTGCGTGAGTGGAGTCGTGCCTATGACTCGGATGGAGTTTATCAATCCTTTCTATGTGGGTGTTAGGTGAAATTGGTAGCGTTGGAACGAGACTTGGTACTTACTCTCGTATGCCAGATACAGAGCCGCGATCTTCTTGACTTCTTCAAGGGTGAAAGTACTCTCGGGCGATCCACCCGCACCAATACGAACGTGAAAGCCCGTCGTCGAGTTCACCTCCGTCCTGTGCTTGCTGTCTGTGACCCCTTTCAGAAGGGCGTGGAGCTTGGATTGCCACACTTCGGTATTTGGCCCCTGGTCGTCTTCGAACGTCGGTGACCTGATGCTCGCACAGAAGGCAGGCCCGTCGATGATGGGCGGTTTCTTGTCCGGATTGGCTCCAGCGCCCTTGCTGCCCCAAAGGCGGGGCTGGAGCTTGGAGGCCATCGATGAGGGCGGCGCAAAATCCCGAGTGTTCGGCGGTAGATTAAATGCGACTTGGAATTCCGTCCACGGAGTATGATCCCCGCCGTCCCTAGTAAGCTGGGCTTTCGTGAACACGAATTCGTCTTCTTTCACGCGCCAAAGCTGCTCAGCGGTGTCAGTCTTCGCGCAGGGGCCCTTGTCGGCTTTGAGCCCAGCGGTCCTGAGCACATCGACGACACTTTCGTTTGTGGCACCATCGAAAAACGCCATCTGCAGCTCTACGCCCACTGTGAGCACACGTGGCGGGGACGAGGAGAGCGTCGAAGGCGAGGCCATGGTAGGACGATGGGAGTATGTGGTTGAAACACCTGGGCGGAGCCGTGATGTCAAATGAAGCTCAAGATGAGGATAGCGGAACATACGTACGAGGACTAGGGACTAGATTTCGGCTAGGAAAGACGCCGACTCCTCGGAGACAGTTCAAACGTCTATTCAAGGTCTCCGCGTCAGGGATGTGAGGGGGGAAGACGAAATTGGATGCGTACTCGTGATCTCAAAGGGGTAAGAGGGCAGGCGAGTGGTTGAGAGGATGGCGAGCAAGCTAGGTTGGCGAAGTTTCTGAATAAAGATGAGCGATACGAGGAGAGCTAGACCACAGTGGACGCACGAGGAATGAGAACACAGAAGTTGGCAGATGGGATGTCGGGGAGACTGTGCCGTATTTTATAGCCGACTGCCATCCGTCACAGCTATGCTCTGCGTACGCCTCGTGTCCGCAACCGTCTCGCGACAGCGTCTTCCAACGAATGGGTGTGAATTCGGAGTCTCCACCACAGACCGAGCCACGTAGCCTCGACGTTACATCGTGCATACCCTCGTGTATAGAGGCGGCGATACACTGATCCACGAGCATCAGGTTCACATTGCCCTGGGAGAGATAATCGTGTGTTCGAACGGTCCTTTGTCCCGGGAGAGCGGCAGCGATCCTGTAGATGTCCATGTGAGTTCAACAAACTACAGTGGCGCATCTCAGAGTTACGACAGACCTCGGCATTAGACAACTCCGCAGTCACGAGTACGCCACACCATGCCGCCACAATGCTCTAGTGGAACACGCCCTTCGAATCTCGACCAAAGAACGATGTTGACAAAAGCGGCGTGGGGTACGGGAGGTTTGACTGCCTATACACGTTATGGGGTAGGATGGATGGCGATGCTGATGCTGGAGATGGGGAATCCGAGTACAAGTAAGCGCCTTGTCGGGGGCTATAGTATGTCGGGATTCCTTGGCTTCGGGTCGTTCATTTGATCATGGGAAGCGACTCTTGATAACGCGACCTCGAGGTTGTCGGCACCACGAAGTGAAGCGCGATCTATGCCGTGAGCTGCAAGCAATCGTCAGCGGTCCACGGGGAACCAGCCAGCTTCAACGCACCCCGTCGAAAACTATCGATTACGTGCTTCTGAAGCGTATGATCGATAGTTGGCAGCGCATCCTTCGAGACACAAACGAGCCGCTGCAATTGGCCTTGTTCGGCGATCTCTCAGAAGGGTAAAATGCCACTTCCTTGTTCTCGTTCTGCTGTGGCGTATCGATGAAAGAGCGCTGGAACTAGGGGGAGACATCACTTCGGGGACCCCTCCGATAGTTCCAGGCGTACGGGCGGAATTGCAAAAGCCGGCTGTTAGTGTCTTCTCCTACGCGAGTGTCCGTGCCGTCGTCCGTCAAGTATCGGCGGCCGTCTTCTCCCGCACCGCACGCGTGGCACACCCAAACGTCCCGGTTGCAGGCCTGTATCAGTCTACGTGAGTGTCTAGATCGATAATATGAGAAACAGGCACTCGCCACAAGGTTTACTAGTGTCGCGAAAGTAGTCCTTCCCTTAATCGCACACGGAGATCGTGCCCCTGTTACGCATACCGTGGCTCCGGGTCGATTGAAGCGGTATAGAAGAGCGTGGACGATCGGACGTCCGTATGAAAGCGGTCCAAGACCGTCATGCTTGTGGTCGAGGCAAATGAGTGGCAACCTCAGTTTGCTCCGACGCAAAATGCCGCAACCTCAAAACATAAACGAGTGGAAAAGAAAGATTTCTGTAGCTCTACCTGAGAAGAAGAAAGGGTGCTTCCGCCCCAGCTGCTGGAGCGTGGTTTCAGTAGATGTTCACTGCCAAGTGGCAGTGGCTGCCCCATCAGCGACAGGCTCGCGTAGGCATGACTTGCTCACCTTATCATCCAGAATGCTAAAAATATATCAGGTTCTCAAGTTCTGCACCACCCCTGTTGTATGACTGAACCCAATGGCGAGCTTCGGTACGCCGATGCAAGGACAGACTCGACCGGCTGCGGCTGCAAGTTTTGGGGAAAGAAATCCTACTGCTGAAACTCTACGTCAACGATATTTGTAGATGCTGCATACACCCATTCCGGGTAAGTATGCCTTGCACGGGACGGGATTGTCGAAGGTGGTGTGGATGGCAACTTGAAGAAGAGCATGCCGAAATGGCGACCAAACTAGGCACTCGTGATGTACAAACAATGATAAACAAATACTCAGAGTGGGACAACGATGGCATTTCATAGGAGGGATGAGAAAATAGAAAATCACTAAAAATCATCACGTATGTATGTGGCCGTCGCATTCACTATATACCCATAACCGAAAAGATCCAGGTGTACCAAAGGTGTACCTGAGTCCTCGCGAACAACGCCACCTGCCAGTTTGGGATGGACATGAGCATCCCGGCAAAGCGCGGACTAGCCTGTGACCACCCACCAGACCGTCCTCAACGTACTCCGAGTATTAGGACGTAAGTGATCACTTCTTGTGGATTCCCACCTCTAGGTAACGATGAATGGTGAACCGTTTCGCGACCATGACTGAGACAAAATTAGCCAGATTCAACACCTCACGCAAGCCAAGAGACGCATACCGACGAAGTACCATTCTTCCTTCGAAAAATGAGGCAGATTATCGGAACTACCCTCGAGAGGAAACCCAAGGCGCTGTTCGTACAATCAGCGCAATTACGGACAGGATATTCGACAACGGCGGACATACCTTCGGGATGATCGTGTTACGTTCCTTGAGCTCTAGGCCCACGCGTGAAGCAGACTTCCTGATCCCTCTGCGCTGGAGGTACGCTTCGAACGCTGATTCGTGGTCGTAGAAGCTGTTTACCCAATGCCATACGGCGGTGGACACTGGATTGCTTGTGTCCGAAAATGCTACTTCGAATCCCTATGACGTGGATTACAACTATGAACTAAGCCGGTCAGGTTTGAGAACTTACAGAGTAAGCGCACGCTGAGCGGACAAGGGGCATGGTTGAGGGGTCCAGGGATGGCGTCACTGTCGCACCAGGCGTCGATTCCCCCCAATTCATGGTGTACATGAGGAGCGTTGAATGGGGATTATTCTTGTTAAGCAAAGGTGACCAGGTCTTGACTAGCATATCCGGCGTCGTGACGAAGTCCATGATATTGGACGTCTCGACGCGGTCGAAGCGCAGAGGCTGTACCGAGGGGAAGAACGGCCTGCCCATCACTGGATTGTCAGTGGTGAGGATTATTTGAGCCAGAGCGGAAGCGTCGAAGGAGGTGACTGCAAGCTCGATCTTCATTTTTTGCATCCGACGGGCAAACTGGGCGAACTGGTTCGTGACGTAGGCAAAGAAGCAGCCATAGAGATCTTCGCTGGTATAGCCGTGGGCCTTCCCGTACTCTGTCACCGCGTGCGTGTCCCACCCGCTAATAAGGTTCTGTTCCACTGGAGGGATCCATTCACCGTTTCCATGGAATAAGAGCCTACCGCGCTTATGTCAGTCGTTGACGAGTCAAGATACAAATGCACGTACCGGTTCGGGTACGCAAAGTGGCTGGTCGGTGCACCGAAGGGTAGAACGACGCCCGTCTGACGGTAGTGCATCTCTGCCAGCCGATGCGCAGGTCGAAGGGGGAACAGCATGGCGTGTAGCATGTCGTTCCACGCAGGATCGGGGTCGAGGATAATGCTGTGCATCTTCTGCTTCGCCGCCGCCCAATCGAATGTCGACTTTGTCATCCCGAGGAATTCGGTGAGGGAAAAGCACATGGAGACGTTCTTAGTGTTACGCATGAACGTCTTGGTAATGTCGATACGAGACCGGTCGCCAAACAAGGAGTCCAGGCCTGCTGTCAGGAATTTGTACTGTCCTTGGGTTAGAGCGGCAGAGTACGAGAGATGGAAGCAGAGCTCAGCAATTTCGTCGATATCGGCGGTCCCCACGGATTCGAGGGTGTTCAGTATGAACGCGTTACGACCCGCAACGACTGTATCGCGGTCGTTGATGAGGATTCGACATGTTCCCGAATATCCTTCCGGCAACGAATTCACCGTCATGATGGCGTTGCGTAAATCCCCAGAGGCTATAGATGAATTCAGCGAACCCGTATTGTGGCGAGTCTTAAGACACTCTTACCGGCGAGACAGATCGTCAAGTCCTGATTAGACGACACGCCTTCGTTGTGGGCAAGGTTCAAGCAATCGTACGCGAAGATGTTGCCCCAGATGTAATGCGTCGGTCTCTCATAGTAGCCCTTTGGCATCGCCGCCGTCTGCATTCGCTTTTCGCGTTTGTACTGGGTGGTCCACGTCTCCTTCAGGTATTCGCTGTTGCACTGGTGTTTGTGACTCTTCCAGTGGCGTGACTGACACGCCGTGGAGCAATACTGCAAGGCAAGAAGATAAGATTCGAGTTACAGCCTTCTTCATGACGCGCCACTCACGCTGACTAGGCGACACTAACCGACTTCGTTTCAGCCGCGCAGTTTGGACCAGCGTCAGAAATGTTACTTACCTTGGAACATGGGCGTATTCCACGCCCCGTGCATCCCACAACTGGAGTCGTCAAGGAGAGGGCTGCGCACGGCAGCGCCACGAGCGCATGTCCATCTCGACCAGAGCCAAACCGAATAGCTTTCGTCTGTCCGGACATCGAAAAGAGCTCGAAGGAACACGCGAATCGGACTCGAAAGTGAGCAGTGGCAAAGCGATGCTGAAGTGGCGGACTGGTCGTTGGGCATGAAAGCGTTCATTGTTATATCTCTAGTACGCCTCATGTGGAATGGTCATGTGTACTGCTCGAGAGAATCTTGCATTGTCCCAAAGTGGAAGTTGGAATGGATCAATCCATTGTTCCCTGTTCCTCCTAGTCGCAGAATATCATGGAATCGATGTGAGAGAGATCCATGAAAGTTTCGCTGTGTAGTGCGCTTTGAATATCTGGAACGTGGTCCAAGCTATGATCGTCGGAAATCACAACGAGTGTTGGGGAAAGCGAGACTGCAAACAGACTTTGAGACATCATATCGATACAAGACCAGCTGTGTATTCTCCTGGATCCGAAGCCGCACTTTCCCGAACAGATCGTGTCGTCTACAAGGCGGCAGGTGAGTATGTAGTGACCGGTCGTAGAATATTGAGCTCACCTGTCCTTGACTCGGAAGAGGCCGTATCATTCCAAAATTAGCAGGTCAAGTTATTGGCCGAAGCGCTTAAGATACCCTCAATTCCAACCAAGGGCTGTATTAGTCTGGAAGAGGCATAGCAAGGATGTATTCTGTGCCATGTCATTCACTCCTAGAACAAGCACAGCCGTGAGAACATGCCACAAAGTTTCGCGACAGACACCGGGGAAAGGTTTTCTGACAGTAGAAGCAGTAGCTCGTGTTCACCGCCAATCGACATCGTACTCCAGTGGACAGGTTCATCGGTCAATGCCATGGGAAACAGGGATATCCATTCGAGCGAGGGCACTGGTTCCGCGCTCAACCCAATACTGCACTGTCGGCGGATGCTCGAACCACATAGGCAGAGGCTTCGGCTCCGCGCCACCGTTCGTTTCCTCCATTGCCAGAGGTTGCTCAGGAGAGCGTTCCGTGGCGGTAGGCGAGGTGGAGGAAACAGGGTCGTTTCCTGAGGGCGTCGGATCTGCGTCTGTCTCAGCGCTGGCGCCTCGATGGCGTGCGCGTTTGCGCTTCGCAGCGTCGCGGCCGTCGCCGTCCAATTCGACTATTTCCGCCTCTCCGCTGGTTTCGTCGATCTTTTGCTCATCCGAGAGATTCCTCTCATCCTCTGCGTTGTCCTCGCCGGTAGGGGGACCGTTCGGACCCCACAAGCCGCCCGCCCGTATCCACGCCGCGACGTTATGCTGCATCTTCACCTCCTCGAGCACGCCGATGACAGCAAGAAGCGTCGAATCGTACTCGTCTTCCTCCTCCTCAGATGCAGGCTCGGTCGATTTCCCTTTCGCAAGACGCTCCTGGCGCCTCTTCTCCTTCTTTGCCCTGCGTTTACGTTTGCGGTTCTCGTCGGGGTTGTCGGACTCGTACTGAGTCCCCTCCATGTCCTTTTCTCGCGTGAAGATGGCGAGATCCTTCGCGCGTTTGTTCCCGTCATACTCGGGGAGGCATACGTGGTTGTATGGTTGTAACACCGCCTTGAGTGGCGAGTCGTCTAGAAGAAGCGTCGATCGCGCCGAGTGAAGCATTGCGTTGACCGATGAAGCGGGCACTGGTATGGGTGACGATGGCTGAGGTTGTGACGACGGTAATGGTGACGATGATTTTAACGGCGAGCTGGGGTTAGAAGACGGACGAGACGAAGCTGGAGATGGTGTCCGGGACTGCGGGCGCAGTTTGGACCAAACTATATCGAGGTCCTTCACAGTCTGCACTTTTTGTTCTGATATTTGCGATGGATTTCATTGCAAGGCGAGTAGGGGAAGGAACATGGGTCATGGATACGTGTTTACAAGGAAAATGAAACGAATGCGTACTGTATTGGTCCTGGCTCAGCCCCAGGGTGTCGCGCGCCCATATGGCACGGAGCTTTGACTTCCTCATGCCTTTGTCCACCGCTGCACTGTACTCTCCCTCCCCAAAACACCGATCCACCATGCCCTGCACGCTATGCGGCTGCGCCGAGCTCCAGATCATCACATCGAGCCACTCCATCGTCTCCGGTGCGAAAAGATACTGGCGGAATGCAGGAAGGAAAGGACGTGGGTGCGACGCGCGCAGTCGTGGGCCGCTGTCACGATGGGCCTTGGGCTTATACGACGACCGAAATACCAGCGTGCCGTTGAGATCGAGGATGAGCAGCTTGCGGAGGTCGTGCGGATGCGCCAGGTGCCCCGGATCCAACGCCGTCAGCGCGAGATAGGCCGGCGATGGCTCACGCGGTGGCGGCGGGGGTTCCAGGTCGGGCGCAGGCTCCGTTCGCTTGGGGGAGGATGGCTCGCCACGAGCGCGATCCGGAACGCGGTCTTGTCTGAGTGGAGACGAAGGACGAAATGTCCGATCTGGTTGCTCGCTATGACGTGGCTCGTAGTGTCTGTCGGGACGTGGTTCATAGTGCCTGTCCGACCGTGGCTCGTAGTGCCTGTCAGAGCGCGGCTCGTAGTGTCTGTCGGAGCGCGACTCGTAGCGTCGGTCGTCGTATCTGTCCAGTGAGCGGTACCGTCGTTCATCGTACGCGTCGTACCGTCTCTCCGACCGATTATATGCTACGTCCCTGTCGTCTTCGTACCACCTGCGATCCCGCTCGGTCGGTACATAGCGGTCTCGCCAAGGTCCTGGGTCCTCTCTCAACGGTCTGCCCGTCGAATAGTCACGGCTGCGACCATTTGACTGCTGGTAACGGTACGCCATCGCACGGCGGAGGGCGGGAGCTGATAGGAGTCGTGGAAACAGTTTGAACGTAAGTTGTGTAGCCGTTGGATCCGCAAGTGACGAGTGAGCAGACGGAGGGAAAAGAGAGGAAAGAAACACTTCCGAATCCGTTCAGGATGTTCGCGCCGGACCGTCGGATTCCATCACACTTGGTCAATAACCGCGACGTTCAGTTGTGCCAAATATTACCAAGTCTCACTATCGTGTCCCAACAGAAGATAATGTGCGTGATAGTATCTTACGTGAGGAATACACGAAAACCCAGTACTGTCACAACGCCCAACGGCTGTTTTATCTTCTTCTGTTACCCCGCTAAGTAGCTCTGTTGTCCTGTCCTCTAGGCCATGAGTTGCCTTGTTCATCTCGATGTACGACGATGTTTGTATCTTGTCAGCCCTGACACACGCACACTTGTTGATAGTATTTCCATCCAGTACAACGTTGGTTGTTAATACACAACACTGGCATCATGTCCAAGAGAGTATTAAATACGACAGAGTCCCTCGACGCTCTCCATCACAAGCTCCCTTTCAGTGCTTCTTCGAACAATATCCTCCAACTTAGGCAAGTCAATCGTTCACTGGTACCCAAGATCAACCCACGCTAAATATTTCTCCTAGGCATCGACGCTTCCGTCCAACTCGAAACAGACGACTTGAGCTTCGAACTGCTGAGGAGACTCCACTAAAGACAATGGACACGAGCGATCTCAGAAAGAAAGTAGAAGGCGGTGCTGGAACAGGACAGCCAAAGCGTTCTTTAGAAAGAAGTTACGCGTTCCACGGGGATAATTGGGTGCACACACGATTGCCACAAAATCTAGGCGCAGTCCTCAAGGACGGTTATATACCGTATGAGGAAGTCGCCCGATGTCTAAGGGGTCTGCAGGATCATTGTGTTCTCATGGATAGAGAAGGGTGCGGAAATTTTGGAGTACACCGCTGGGTGATTTCAAAGGCACTTGCGGCCGCTACAGAAGCATTTCGCGCAGCTGACCAACAGGTGTCAGTTGAAAAACATGAGGAGTGGCCGAACCCGTGGAAAGAAGGCATAGCGAAGGTCATCGAATCGCTGGAAAACCCGTTTCATGAAGCAGTCCGTAGAAATTTAGACAAAGCTACGGCTAGCAACGAACACGGTGCCAGGAGCGCTGATGATCAGGTGCTATGACCGGCTCGCTGCAATATTGCCCAGTATGATCCTCATGAGTATTTAACGTCAACATCCGATCTGTAGACTACTCAGATGTCCTCTCATGTCATATATTACACTGTAGTATCATACGGTCTATCCGACAACATGGTACACTTCCACACCACTCGTATCTTGCACGCTCTTCCAAAAATTGCAACGCCAATAATGATACATGACCAAATCCTCAATCCTCAATCAATGTCCAACGAGAGCCATCGCTCCGACGCCCAAGAACAAGCTGAGGAGCGCGAGCACCTGCCGGCGCACGCCGCTCCGCCACATCATGGGGTCCATGACGAAGTCGCCCGCGAGCATCTCGACGCACGCGGCGTAGATGAGCATGCCGGCGGACGCGGCGGACATGAAGCCCTGGATGGAGAGCACCTTCTCAGAGTCGTGTTTGTTGCCCTGCGAGAATGCGAGGAGCCCGGCGGCGATGCCGAAGGGTGTCGTCAGCGCGAAGGAGGTCGCGAGCGTGGGCTTGAGGATGTGTCCGGGGAGTTTGCTGAGGACTCCTGTGTATGGGTGTATAGTGAGGACGTGGTGAGCGGTAAGGTGGAGGTATACGTACCGTGTCCGGAGCCTGAGGGCAATCCAGCAATTCGGATGCCTAATGAGAGCCCTTCGAACAGTTGGTGAAAGATGATTGCAGTCACGAGTGTCGCTGGGAACATAGACGTCAGTTTTAGGGACAAAGTCAGCCAATGGTGGTCAACGCACTAAATTCCGGACCTCTGGTGATCGACAGGGTCAGACCGATCACGAGCGAATGGAGCATGATGCCGAGTTGAAGCATCTATCCAGCAGTATGAGACCCAGTGAATCAAACGCAGGGTGTACAGACGCACCAAAATGCCAACGACTTGTCGTTGTCGCCCAACTTTCACTTCTTCGCTCGGCTCTTCCTCTTCGTCGTCAGCATGCCAACTGTCCATGCCAAGATGGAAGTGGCCGTGCCCATGCCCATGCCCGTGCGCATGGCCACGTCCAGACGAAGAGCGCGTATGCTCATGAGCATGACCATGCGAGTGTTCGACGTGCCTTGTGCGATCTCCGTCCGTAGCTCCATTCTCGACCGAATGCGCGACCCCGCTTTGCCCGTACAACCTCCCCTCCTCATCAAAGAGGACAATCGCGGACAGTCGCTTGCCCCGCATGGTGCTGCTGTGAGATCCATGCACGCCCCTGGGCTCATGTCGATGGTGCGAACCTGCAAAGATCTCATCTGCTGGTTCAGTCTGCACGACGAATGTTTCGGGCTCAACGACACTGGTGCGACGAGATGAGATCAGGGGCGTCACTTCGTTGGCGGTTTCTAGGTGGTTCGGGGTTGAGATGCCTTTCACCTGAGAACTTGACGATACGGAATGCGTACGGGATCGTATTGACGGTGTTGGCGACGGCGGCGCGGACGAGTACGACTGTAGGTGGTCAACATATGCGGTTGATATGTCTGCCCAGAGTCAGCACAATCGATTGGATGGTCATATAACGCTCACATTCAACAAGAAATATGGCTAGAATGGACATGAGGCTGCAAGACGCGTTTAATGAAGGAGAGTGACATCATCGACAGGCACGTACATGATAAGGCCCGTCCATTGCGAGTCCAGAGCTTCGAAAGCGTCCGGGAGCAAGTGCACGAACGCAGTAGAGAGGATGACACCTGTTCCAAAGTGCTTGCCTAGGAAGAACACTATCGATGGAACCCGGACGTACTTCACTCGTTTCGAGAGCGACGGGAATGAAACGGCTGACCCCCAAGTCAGTCTAGCGCAGATAGAGAAGAAGCCAAAGTGGCTCACCGAACAACGATACGAAGAATATCCCCAGGCTCACAGCGACCTTGGTCTCCGTGCTGTCGTTGAACACATCCGGTGTCTTCCCGCGCAGCCTCTGGGGGACGGAATCTGAATCCATCGTGTAGTCGTGAAGTCTGCGTGTTCTCGGGTCTTGTAGGGGTCAGCGGACAATGTCGCGCAGGGGGGTAAATTCGGCGGCGGGGCGTGCGCGTGGGAGGTAAGGAGGAGGCATTTAGTGGGCTGCAGTAATGTGGATATCGAAAGAAGTACCCTCGCGGTCGGCGCTTACTATATCTGGCCACTCCTATTGGCTGACGCCGACTGTTATGCCCAGGACAGTCCTCTTTCAACCAGAGCCTTCACCGCCTCTCACTGCTGCCGTAGGTTTGTATGCAGAACAACAGGCTGTCAACATAACTTACCTAGTGAGATGGCGACCACCAGTCATATGTCTGTTCTCATCTTGCTGTCCTTGATCTACCCCTACAAAATCCTGGCGACCTCTGGTCGTTTGCTGTGAAGGTATAAGGTTGGTTCCCGCGGGAGACATCGAAGGTCCTGCTTTCTCCCGCCGTAGAATGGAAATATGGGATATGTTGGACCCGTGTCTGACTGAAGATGGTTATTTACCGCACCATACGGAGAGCCGCAGAACCGCATGCGCAGATCTCGTCCGCGTGGAGGAAGGTGCTTCTATGTGGGCTTGGCGGTGTGTTCTATTCAACGCCGTAGTCAATATCGTGCCACAAGCCACAATAAATATCAGGGATTTTGAAACACACCATTCGTTACAATTCCTGTGAAGGGAAGACGGGGCGCACAGTCCTGATTGAGATAGAGCGAAGAGCGCGCGGTCTGTAAGCGGAATTGAGATATCCTGTTACGATATTCCTGCCACTGAGGTCTGTTGTCTCAGTGCGCATAACCAGGCGTGACCGCCTACTGAGCACAACGCTGTAGGATGACCGGGATGATCTGATATGCTGGAACATGTCGTGTAAAGATTAGATTGAGTCCAAGAATCGTATTCGTGCTTACATGATGCAACAGATTCGTAGCGCCAACCACTGCCTAGGCTCCGAGTGGTGTGCGACCTTATCACACGTCCAGGACGTTCCCTCAACCTCGATCTCTCTGTCAGATCAAGACTTAGCACATTTTGTGCCCACCCAATGGGCAGACTCCTCTTCTGGTGAACTAGAAGGGCTCAGGGCAGTCGACTTTGATATTGAACAGTCATGACCGCCGCGAGGGTACGGTGGCGTATATACTTTGCTAGTAGAGCCCTGCCCGTTCTACGAGGGGATGGCGGAGCGCTAGATGACCGAATACGCAAGAAAGTATCCCAACTTCCGCTTCACGTACCCCAGACGACTGCATAGAAGGCCGTCTGATCACGTTTCGATCAGGCTGCAAAGCACTTTAACTCCCTGATGCTCTATGATAGAAGCTTCGACTTACGAAGCGAAGGTCGCCGTATGGGAAATACGGCTGTTGATTCTTCGACGCCTCTCACTCTGCCTGCTGGGGAGTGCAGGTGAGGTGGCTGGTATGCGTAAACAGCGTTGGAGGTCGACGTCGGGAGGAAAGTTGGGGGCGTAAGTCAGCGGAGGCGCGGGTTTATATAGAGTTTGAGGAGCCGCGAAGTCGGCACCGTGAGAACAGAACGTCCGCAAAAGGCAGAGGTGTGTCTATAACAGGAAGGTCTCGGGGAGCTCTAAGGTTGTCACCTGCCAAAGAGTGGCGCGGATGTACAAATTCGGAGACCGAGACGTCGAACGAAAGCCCCATGACGCAGACTCGACCTATCATTTTGGGATATGTTGACGGCTTCGTCAAGCCTGAGGCTTTGTCATAATTTAATTATTATAATCACTTGACCAGAGAATCGAAATGAAAGCCCGTGCTCGACCATCGTGTCGGTCATCGTGGGAATCCAGTTTTAAACACCTGGGTCTCGGGTATTCTGATGCCAACTAGGATGGCATGATCCGATGCGCATGCCATCCTCCCTTGCATAGAATACCCAGC
>BSCZ01000970.1:0-20178 GCA_027924225.1 Bjerkandera adusta
AGGACGACCAGGACGACCAGGACGACGAGGACGACCAGGACGACCACGATGGCCAGGACCACCAGGATGACCAGGATGGCGAGAACCAGGAGGACGACGCAGTCGAAGACGACATGATCAGACTGGCTTCTTTGCGCGAGAATGTCCAGCTTTCCAGTAATTTCATTCTATCTTACCTCTCGTGTCTTTTCTGACCTTATTTCAGACTTCCTTGACTGGTTCACGGCACCAAATATCGCATACGAATATCTCACCTTGGATGCGCTACGCCGACAATCAAGCACAGTCCCGCTATGGGACTTCGATGAAGATCGACAAATTCTTCAACGGTCCCTCCAGACTTACACTGCTGTTCGGGAGGTCGCTTCTAGTACGGATGCGTTGAGGCTCGTCGCCGGATTTTGGTCGAATGACAAGAAGCTGCAGTCAATGGCCGTCCGCTCTGAATGGAGGGTCGTGATCATTCGCGCCCTTCGGATGATGCTTTTCTCCGCGGTGTGGGAGTGGTTCGAATCGATGGGTCAAGCGGCACTCGACACTTTGGACAATGCAAATCAAGCTGACGAATCCTTTTGGTATTCCGTGTTGGCCAAAGACGTCTTCGATATGGCCTTCAGCGACCAGGACTGCACAAAGACCTTCGTCATCACCGACTACATCTCCGTCGATACCCACCATCCGCCCGCTGAACTTACAAGTCCCTCTAGAGGTGGCGGTATTAAACAGCATACTCGTCTTACCGCTATTAGATGGGCTCGTGAGGGCGTCGCCTGCGTTCTTCGCCAATGGTTGGGGTCACCGTCCAGTGACGAGGTTGCCGTTAAAGCCCAGTTCCTGGTCGCACTCCTCACCTTTGCGGATCCTTCTGTTCTATATCTCAAGGCCACTTCCGACTCCTTTGATCACATTCACACCAAAGTAATCGGCACGCGCAAAAGGAGCAAGCTTAATTCTTATTCGATTGCGCCGTTTTGTGCCTCGTTGGTCCGCCATCCCATTTCCCAGCCCTCGTCTACAGAAGGCCGTCTCCTTCGGAAGATTGGGGAAATTGTTGCGAACCTATGCTTATCCCATCTGACGACCGTCCCAGCCAAACGAGAACACGTCGGCATATCGCTCTTCATCAAGTTCTATCGCACTTTAATCCCCTTGTTGGATGGGTCAGATAGATTACCTCAAAGTAATCTTGCCGCCGTGGTTGCTGGAGACGCGGACTATTATCTTCCCTTCCGCGAACGTGCTCCTTCACGAGCTATTTCTTTACGCCACCCGTCTCCATTCTCCGTCGACAACCTTCGTACGCGCAGTGGCTTTTTCAGTGCGGCTCTTATTCGTGCCGTGACATTTTCCGCCCCGGTGCTTGTCAAGGACGGCCGTGCCCTCTTCCACAGTTGGGAAGATTGGGTATCGTTGACGGAAGAACAGGGCGCGAACAAGGATGAAGATGAGTTTCGTCGGTACTTCGCCAGGGTAAATGCCATGGGAACTCCCTGCAAGTCTCGTAACCCCAACTCTGCACGCAAGGTGTGGGACGGAACCTCTGGCTGGGAAGACATCGTCCGCGAAAAGTCCAACATCCCATTCACCGAATTCCGGGCACTTTTCCGTCGAACAGCCGGGCAATCCCCAACTCGCCTGCCCGTATATGGTCTGGGCCCGCTATGCGCCTACCTTCTTACCGCTGACTATGCCTATACTGACTTGGTTCAGAAGCCTACGTCTACAGATATCGGAAGGGCGATTCTAGAACTCAATTTGGGTTCTTTCAAGGGTCTTCAGATTCTAGGTTTCATCCATGCGAACGATGCCAAACCTCCTCTACATGCCGTCGTGGCTGCTCTCGATATACTTCACCACTCCGTGGAGAGTCATTTTACTGACAAAGAGCTAGAAATAATGGGATACGATCTTATTGTTTTGGAGCATACACTTTGTAAAATAAGTCGTCTTAACGTAGTTTCCGATGATTCGTTAGCGTAGACTGCATATGTAATACTTGACTGTTCCACTTATGCCACATTCTGGTTTGCTTGTCACATAGGTTACACTTTCAATGTTGTGGATGACATGGACGTTGTGGAGGCTGTCAAAGGGGTCAAGGCTGTCAAGGGCTGTCAAAGCTGTCAGAACTGTTAAAGGCGTTGAGGTTGTGCAAGACACTGAGGGCATAGATGCCTTGCACACAGTATTCCGGTTTCTATGGTCCTTGTACAAATACATGTATCTTATAAACATGGATTGTACTGTTGGAACACACTGTTAACAAAGGTTCAAGTGTAAAATAAATAGTGTGTTGCTTCTATTCTGACAAGTTCATAGCAGGGTCCTTGTCATCTAATTTGAGTTTTTTCAACCTTGCAGAGGAACTCTCTGCCTCTTCATCCGAATTTGAGTATCCTACTCGTCTCTTCATTGTCTGGTTTCTCTTTCCATTTTTTATAAGTTCTTCCAATATGCTTTGGTTGATATCCTTGGTTTATCCGTCAGTTGGCTTTTCTCAGTCTATAATAAACACGTACCTGTTCAACAGCTCTGCTTAAGATGCAGATTGACCGCAATTTGGATAAAAACATGTGTTTGCCTTGTCCTATAGGTTGCAAGGAGAAAGAGACTTGAAGTTCCACAAGCTGCCCAGTATGAATGGATCCTGGATTCACCGGCACATGCTTTATGGTGCTGAATTCTTATTAGCACTGATGTCATGTCAATGATGAAATATTTCCTACTTGGTATCAGGATGGACCTTCTGTTCAAAGTAGAGTACCTCGTTGTCTGAAGTATACTTGCCTTGGGGTACAGCATTTGCCAATATGTTGAATGGGTCAATCATGCGTGGAATAGGTGTGTGCTCCTCCTCTTTTGATGTTACCAAATATCGGTTGGCAAAATGTAAAGCAATGTCCCCCTCATAAGTTTGAGGAGTCCAAGGCTGTAGATCGTGCGACTGAAGTTCAGTTGAGAGGACAGTTCGCAATTCTAAGGCTGCTTTGGCATAGTTGTCGAAGATGGGAATGCCCAAGCCTGTTACTGTGACACTTTGCTTTGCTTGAATGGGTTTGCGAGGGAGTCTGCTATAAATGTTATAACTTGTGATTGAAACCATAGACAGAAGCTTACTGGTCCTTTGAAGTAACAGGTGGAAGGTTGCATGCAACAGCATATCCTTGAAGACTAAGAACAACCTCTTCCACTTCTTCTGCAGCATCCTGCACCGGATAAATGAGATTTATGCGACCAGATGGTTTATGAATATAGGTCTGGGTTGCAATACGAGCTCTGTTGGTCTCCAGTACAATCTTAATCTCATAAGCAGTATGTTAGAATGCAAGCATCTTACCTCTGCCATACAGTCCAACTGCTTGTATTTTCCGTTTTGTTCAGCTGTCTTAGCAATTGTGGTCTCCAATAGAAGCTCTATTATGCCGTGAGTTTTGGTTTACATCCAGGAAATAACCCAATTAAACGTACTGTATCTGGTCTTATGAGCACTTAGTTGCTGCAGAGGTGTGGAAGACATGATGGTTGCACTGAAGGTTGAGTAACCGCTTACTCAGGGCATATGTTGGAATGTCACAGTCACGTGTAAGCTGATTCAGCTCTCAGGCTGCATCGTACGATTATGACTGTACAGAATTCCCATTGGCTGTTTTTTTGGTTCTGGGTCAAATTCTGAGTGTTTCTATACACACTTCCATATTTGGCTTTAAACTTTGTGTTCACATGCCATACATGGAAATGTGTCCCAAAGAGTTTTCCTGCATATTTGGACCCTATATAACTTGTGCCACGTCACCCTCTGTTTTCGTTTTCTTTCTTCTACTCCACCATACCCTTGCTGTGATCATTTCCCACTGCTCAGTACAGACACAACCACTGTCATGCCTCCTGCTCGCAAGACTCGTAACACTCGCCGAGTGCCTTCACCTTCGTATGTCTTCTCTCTGTTTGGTGCCTGGTGCCTCAATGGTGTTACTAATATGTTGCTAGTGAACACAACTCTTCCGGAGTTGAGGAAGCATTTGAGGATCCCTGGCCTGCTTCAGACGGAGAAGGTAAAGGCAAAGGCAAGGAGTAAGTGACAGTGACATATTCATACTATTACTACTGCTAACATGGCTTCACATAGAAAACAGACTTCACGTATGTCTCCGGAACTAGTTCAAAGTGAGGATGAACACTTTGGGGACACTCTGGAGATTCTGTAAGTCCTCTCTCATTAATTTTGATACTATAGGCTCAAGCTCACAGAAATGAATACTTCAGAAACAAGGAAGAGCAGTTGCGACATGTCAAGTCTGAAGATGAAGATTACCAAGATGCTGGGCTGTTGAGTAATGACGAGGAAGAGTTGACTGATGACAAGGATTTCATGGTTATCAGTCCTCCCAGGCGCAAGGCGCAGAACAAGTGAGTTGTTATTTTATATTCTTCATTTGTATCTAACAATTCTGCCCCAAAGTGCCATGCCAAAGGAGTAGGTTACCCCCTGTGGCTGCTGGAAACTTCTTGTGACTTAAAGTCTTGTGTAGGCCAGTTGCTATGGAGAATGCTGTCAATGCTCCAAAGAAGCGGGGAAGACCACCTAAGAACAAGTAAGCTTTCCAATATTATATGTCCCATTATGCTAACGTTATTCTAGACCAAAGACATCTGAATCTGTAGAAGATGATGACAAGGATGCAATGGTTGTCAATCCTATCAAACGTGGACCTGGTCGCCCCAAAAAAGTGTACGTGCTTCATTATTGATATGTTGTTTAACTTTAATGTTCCTTTGTAGAGTTGAGTCAACCCAGGACAAGCAAGGTGCCACTGTCAAGAAGAAGGTTGGCCGTCCCAGAAAGCAAGCTGTGGAAGATGTTCACATGAAGACCCCATCCTCCACTCCAAGAAAGACATCCACCACTTCTGTTAAAAAAACACTGGCAACCTCCACTAGTCCTGGAAACACAAAGCAGTAAGTGCTGCTCTGTATCTGTCTGCTACTGTTGCTCATGTTGTATACTGTCTTAGAGAAGGTCTCACTGTCAAACAGGAGGAAGATGGAGAAGAAGAAGACGAGCTTGATGAAGAAGAGTATGAAGCAACTCCACAAAAGACCCGCATCAAGGGTAAACCTGCGTATGTTACACTATCATTTGTGTTTACTGTACTCATCAACGTAAGCTTTAGAAGTTCCACGTCTTTGACCACACCCAGAGCGCATGTTCCCAGCAAAATATTGTATGTACTTTCTCTGATATTCATACATTGATTGCTCACCTGTAGTGTAGAGGACAAGAGTCAGACGTTGAGATCCTGGATGCTACTCCAGTCAAGACCAGGGTTCTAAAGCCCAAGTCTTTTCGGACCAGTGACCTGTAAGTGTATAGTTTCTGTGACAAGTATACCATTGATGGTTTATAATCTAGCGAGGACCATGATGATGACAACAAGATTAGTCCTACCCATTCCGAACAAGTTGTCAGTGCGCCTCGCAAAGGGTAAATACATCTGTGTCACTTTCACCAATGCTTTCATGACTTACACTGCTTCAGAGCAAACACCAGGTTTCCACGTTCCTCAGAGTCTCCTTCTCCTGCCAAGAAACGTACAGAAAGCACAAGGAAGAGGTTGCCATCTATTCATGAAGATGACGATGATGTTACAATGTACCACACTCTTTTTCTTATTTTGATTGAATGTTACTAACAGCATGTTAGGAGCTCTCCAAAGAAGCCTCGATACAACCGTCCTGTGTCAGATTCTGGTAACAATGTCTTTTATGACGCTGAATCTTATCCCAGTGATCCTCCAGAATCGTAAGTTTACTCAAGTCTAAACTCTTGAGGTATGCTTACCTTTTTCAGCAGCGAGATAGATGAAGATCATCAAGTCTCACAGGCTAATGATCCGTTCATTGGTGAACAGGTGAAGAGACTGCTTTTATTGGATGAACTCTGGAGCAAGAGGCTGGAAGGATCTTATAGCATGGTTCCAAAACTTCAGTGAGTAGTTTTCTCTACTCTAATACACACTAGCTAATAATATGCAGGGCTCATGCACTGGACTCGTTCCCAGCATCTTTTCAAATGGTCAACTTTGATGATGTGCTTAAAGTGTGTAAGATAGCGCTCAAATCCTCTGTGCAGTAAGCAGTCTTTTTTAGCTTCTTTACAACAATGCTGAAACTATTGTTAACAGGCAACTCATACGGATGATTGCGTCTCCATACCCAGAGTCCTACCTTCACAATCTGGCCCGCAGTGATCCTTCACTCTACAGCAACACAGTCAAGATGTCAGTCTCCAGAACAGAAACCAACAATGCTGCTACAAGATGCGCTTTGATCTCATTTGGTTCTATCTTCGAGACTTCCACATTGCTGGACTTCCCAGCTGCACAAAGACAGCGTACACTTCTCCTTTCACTGTTCAGTGTTGAACACAATCGTACCTGGAGCTCTTTGAAGATGATATTGAAGGTAGCTTCCATGCCAAGCTATTCTGCCAATGGAGAGGTTCGGTTCACAACCCAGTCTCCTCCTAAGGACTCCTTCAGTGAGTAACATCTTACCATTTCTGGTACACAATGCTGATACTGTGGTTTACTAGATGGACCATCTGCACACAAGGGTCCTATCTTGGACTACAAGCAGCTTGTTACTCGATACAAGCATATGGCTTCAAAAGATGCCTCTTTTGCCAGCAAAGAGGGGTTCACGCTCAAAGACTACATCTCCAAAGTATGTGCTCATGGTATTGCTGCAATTGCTGCATCTATAAGAGGTAAGTTTTCTGAGTTATCGCCAGTCAATGCCCTCTCATCTTGATCTTTTCCTAGTTCCTGTTTTTGATGCTCGCCCATACTTTGACCCTGCGTTCAAACCCCAGCGCAATGCACGCGACTTCAGCTTTCACTCCATGCCGGACACTTGCCCACTGTACGAGCAAGAGCTTCCTAAGGATGCTTTTGTAGCTGTCATATACTCTGCAAATACTTGGAAGAAGACCTCACAAGCAAATGGTACTCAGCAGGATCCCACTGATCAGTTGTCCCTTAACTTGTATGCTGCTGTTTTGTTTTCTCTTCCACACACTTAGTGGTTCTTCTGCTTATTGCCCTTTGCTGCTGTTCCGAAGTATGCCTTGCGTTGTTTCTTTCTGTATCCTCACATGCCCCATGCCCTATGCCCTACGCTTTATGTCCTATGCCTCATGTTTTACATCCTATGCCCTATGCCAATCACATCATTTGACGTCATTCCATCCATCACGTGTATGCACCAACTCAAAATCACATGCAACATCATGTGATTGTTTGGCTGTGTTTGGCTGCCACGTCAGCGTCAGCAGCAATGAGCGTCCCTAGCTCTTCTTTACCTCAACCTTGGCTCTGATCTCCCACTCCTCCCACTGCACTCGTATGGCAGACTTCTCCTCTCTGGCAGCAGAAACGATTCAGCAGATCTTTGCTGACTTCAAGGACGATGAAGACACCTTGCTCAAATGCATGACTGTATCCAAACAGATGCGGTCTTTTGCAGGTGTCTTGTTCTACAAGAGTGTCACCGTGTTTCCGCTCCACGACGACGTATACCCCTTCCAACGATTCATTGAATGGGCACAGAAGGAAAAGGACTGGGCTAAAGTGGTGAAAGAAGTGAAGCTGGCTGGAGGGGCATTTCCGCCGGAACCAGACACGGACAGAAACCATTACGTCACTCTTCACCTCCTTTTCATCATGCTCAACAACCTACCCTCTCTACACTCTCTCCATTTACGAGCCCTTCATTGGATCCCATGCCCCTCCTGCCCAGCTTGCACTTCTACCAAGAAGTTCCCATCACTACGCATCGTCACTGCATCATTCATGAATTTGTCATCTACCTCCCCTACCATCTTCCAACTGGGTGCTTTTGGAAGTGAGGATTTACAGCTGACCTTATCTGGATGTTATTCCACCTTCAATGACCAGCGTATATCCCACCTTCCACCTCCGCGACCTATCACACTTTCCACTCTTCACCTGGCAAATGTCCAATTCCATGCCATCTACCACATCCCCCTACTTGCACCTGGTATCACCAAGATAGTTTTGGCTCGAGTGGACATCATCAACCGAGACTGGGTTCAAGTATTGCTTACCCAGCATGCGAATACCATCCGTACATTTGAATTTCATTATGGGTACAAGAATGGTAAGCACTGTTCTATTGTTGTTTCCACACAGCTGTAATAACATCCCCTGTTAGGCCAAAAGTACCAAGTTATTACCCCGAATGGAATAGGCCTGGACATGTTGACTTCGCTGGAAAAGCTGGTCATTAATGTTCCCTTCCTACTGCCCATCGGATTGCCTATCTTGGCTCCTCCGTCCGTCTTCGAGCATTTCGTGTTCATTGCATCCGTGCTTGAGCACACTGCTAAGAGTGTTACCTCCATGGAGCTCACTCTTATCCTGAGTGCGAACTTCCACCCAGCCTTCATATCAGCAATGTTTACGGGACCCCATTGGTACAAGGTTCAACTAGGCCTTCGCAGATACACAGAGCTTCGCAGCTTCAAATTGCATCTGGAAATAGAGCAGGAAGGGGTTGAAAAGTCGGTGATGTGGACCTCAGACAGGATTGACCTTGTTAAAGATAGGATGGTGCCGAAGAATGGTATGTGGCTCATTATTTTTACTATGTTACTAACCTATTAAATGCCCGTACAGCCAAGTATGAAGTGGAATTTTCCGAACAATGGGTTTAGGCATTGCAGAGGGCAAGTTGGAAGGGGGAATAGGAGTAGAAGGTGTCCTGAAGGAGGTACGGAGGATAGAAGTAGAAAGTACAACAGGTCAGAAGTGCCGCAACGTACTAGGCCATAGTAACCGTAGGCGTTCAACACGTCTAGCGCCCTTATGTTGAATTCACATGCTGGTAACAAATCATTCTCACTACCACAAGCCATTCAGCTTCCTTTTCATACACTTGCTGGACTCAGAGCCATTACGTAGGGGTGCATACAGATTTCTGTTCTTGGACTTGTCTGAAATACGCCAAGTGATAACTCAGAGCCTCCCACAAGCACAGGGCATGATCACCACTTAGTACTGCTAGAAGAGCGTAATCTGACGCTGACCACTCGTCATGTGCAGTTTCCTTGATTACGTAGTATTTTTACCTGGTCATATCAATGACGTATGTTGTGGTCAGTTGTTTGGCATCAAGTTCCTAAAATGGAATTACGGAACATTGCTTCTTTAACCACTACCACCATCTACCAATCATGTTAAAGACTATATGTGCTGAGCTTGTCTCATACATTCTATGTGATGTTTACACCCTTGATCCTTGTTCTTTGACTAACTGTATGCTAACATCTAAACAACTTCTAGTTGCAGGTACTCCCATCTACTTTCGCTCTGTGACATGTGAAATTCACAATGAAGATGTGGTTCCTTTCAATCATACACTTCATATGCTACAGAACAATCCCTTTATCTGTCACTCTATTCACTCCATTCATCTTACTCCCAAGAAATCTTTGCCAGTTTGTACAAGCGCTCTCCAGCTGTGGATTGATGCTCAGACCGTACTACGCATCATTCAACTCCTCCCACACCTCGAGACACTTAAAATCTCCAAATTTACCTGGGCACCTTTCTTTACCACAAACACACCTTCCAGCTTCACTTCAAATATCTACCCCCAACTCTACGACTCACACTTCCAACACACAACCTTGGCCACTATCATTCTGGAATCTATCGACATCCCAACCATCACACCTGATGTGTTTCATCTGGCCTCATTCACCTCTCAAATGGTTTCTTTTGAAGCCTATAGATGCTATTGGCACATTTCCTCCAACATTCTTCCACCACCTGTCCCATTAAGGCTCAAATCCTTGGTTTTATCCAGTTGCTCTGCCACAACACCCTTTTTCTATCCCAACATCCTGCTTCCTTTTGTGACCAAACTGGAGAAGTTGCATGTCAACAACTCAAGATGGGGAGATGGACCAGAGGATGTTACATGGTTTTCTGACATGTTGAAATCCTCTTCAACATCGCTAAAGGAGTTGAAGTATACAATCTGCTCTAAACAGAGTATGTTGCTATCCTATTCTTTATAATGGTCCTGATATAGTTTTCTTACAGTTCATCATCCTTTTCCATCCAATATCCATTTATCCAGTCTTAGTGGCTTGCAAACAGTCCAAATTGGAGTATTATTCCCTGGCTTCCTGCATCCTAGCTGCTACCAGCTGATTGATGCGATGCATTCTCATCTCCTGCAACTTCCTATCCAAATCACTCGTTGTCACTGCAATTTCAACTTCAAGGCTTTCCATACTCAAGAGCAACATGAAGAAGTTCCAGACATCGTACTCAACACTCTGGATTGGTCATGCTTTGCCCAGGCTTTAAAGCATTTGCCTTACCTAAGGCAGTTTGCTGTCATTGTATTGACAGGCTTGGAAATGGATGCAGAAAGTCAGCGTCAGTGGCAGAAAGAGTTGTACAACAAGGTGCAAGTTGCTTGTGAAAAAGCGGGCTTACTACAGAGTAAGTGATCTTTTAGTATAACAAACACTACTGCTCAACAGATTTCAGCTGTAGTCACTTGCACTATACAGTACACATAGACAACATCAAGGATTCTACGCAGCAACTACATTTAAAAAAAACCTTTCCTCTCTCCCACTCCCCGCCAGAACTGTACATCTTCCTTGGAACATACAGCAGTATCAGTCAACAGGAGAACCATGGCTTCCTTCCTCCCTGCCTCTGGAAATCCAAGTGTACTCTTCTGTAAAATGAACCCTCTACGTTCGTACTTGCTCAACGCCTGACTGGCAGGTGCTCGGATGATATGTGTGTCGCATGTGATGATCCCAAAGCCTCGAAGGGTATAGTAGGGGAAGCCTATGACAAGTTTGTCATGTGTGATGTAGTTCATGACAACTGTGGAGTGGTAGAAAGTGATAGCAGTTATGGCGTCTGCAACACTTTGGATGATATCGACGTGTTGGATGGTACCACCAACTTGCACGTTGAATTGAAGAACATGCTGAAAACCCTCGCTTTCATTGGCATAGAAGTTGACTGGAGCTTCTCTTTCTGTAGCCATGAAGCTGTTCTTGAACTCTTCCACGAAAGTAGCATATTCCCAGGTAGGAACGATGATGTCCAGATCTCCAGGAGTCCACGTGTTCGTTTGAAGAACACAACACAGGACAAAAGACCCAGAAATGACTGCGCCATATTTCTAGGGCATGTTAGACTAGACAAATAGTGCTGAGTAAACAACATACCTCTAGCATCTTCAACAGCACATCTGCCTGTCCTACACAAGCTTCCAAGTATGCTCTGACACCAACTTTCCACCTCTGATGGATGTCTTGAGTGACTGACTGGACGTTGTTTGCAAAATGCAACAAATTCGAGACAGGAAGTTCCATTGGTGGAGCAGATAGCCTGTTCATGGAGATGATCAGTCAGTGGTTGAAATCATAGCCAAGTTGTACGCACTTTGGCATACCAGGTAAAGACATGAAAGGTTACGGCAAGAAGTCTTGGGTGAAGTTACTGAAGACCAGGAGGCAGTGCAAGCATTTGATATAGTAAGCCTCATCACATGATTGTTAAGCATGACTCATGCTGAAAATCAGTCACATGCCATGGACTTTAGTAAGCTTCATCACATGATTGGTAAACATGACTCATGCTCAAAATCAGTCACATGTCACTGGCTGTGGGAATATTCCGGAAAGAACCCGGCATGTGTTTCGTCCTTATCCCTTCTACTGTTTTATCTCCTTTACCCTCTTCCACCCTCCTACATCCTCTACCACCCTTACACACACCTCACCGAACACTTGAAGTACTTACCTATGGCTGTTTTTGCAGATCTCGCATCAGAAACAGCGGAGAAGATCCTCCTGCTTGTGGATGACCGCAACACTCTATACAACTGCTTGTTTGTTTGCAAGTGGTTGCATCAAGTTGCTCGACGGGCCTTCTATCGTGAAGTTACCTTTGTCAACGACGAATACTCCAACGACAAGGACGAAATCCCTGCTATGTTCTCCTTCCCTTTGCTTTTCTTTTCTCATCCTAAAAACTCTACACTTCGTCATGGCGTTCAAACTTTGGTTATCCACGGCAGACCACCTGTCACAGGTCGCGTTGACAGATACTATCACGATCCCTGGCCCATTGTTAATCTCTCCCACCTTCTTCACTTTCTACAGTTTTTTCCAAACCTCCAGTGCTTTGAGTTATCATCCTTTGTATGGAACTCTCATTTGGGACCCATTCTGCCTCCTTCTCCTGCTCTTTTCAACATTCAGCAAATCGAATTCAATCATTTTTCAGCCCCTTCATGCACTCCTAGCTCCTTGGTCAGCATAGCTTCTTATGTCAACCATCCTTTTACCTTCATCATTGGGAACGGTGAAATTTCCCAACTTGACGCATTATCCCCTTTACCCCCTATTGCTTTTCTACCCCCTTTATCTGCTTTGGTCTGTTATGACATCGAAGGTGTCCACCCCACTGCTCTGCTAGGATCACATGCCGAAGAAGACACTATCAAATCTCCCTTACAGCATCTTGCTGTAGGAGATCTGGAATGCCTGCTCCGGGATTCATACCCACTGGTCAAAACTTTGACTGCTTCGCAACATACGTTGACCTCACTGGCACTCTCTTTTATGAGCACCAGATCGCCTCATCACGGTATGTATCTGTTGCATGTTTGCTGTCTGATGTTAACTTCTTAAGGAACAGATTATTACGCACTATTTGATCCTATGATTGAGAGTCTTGCCTCTCTTCGCTCTCTTCAGGCCATCACCATAGAAATCTGCTATCCTCAGCTCATTCCTGGTTTAAGCAAATACCCTGCAGTGGGGTGGAACTTTGTGTTCTCTATCCTGAATGCCGTTCAGGACAACATTGCCCTGGTGCACATTTTTGTGGACCTGGGTCATGTGAAGACGATCTGGGAGACGGAAGCATGTGTGGAGAGGTTTCCATTGGAGAGGTTTGGCTCTATCATGAAAGGGATGCCAAAGTTGAGGCATTTGTGGTGGGGAGTGCAGGTGGGAACCTATACAGTACACAACACTGCCCGCACGGACACATTTCATACTCCAAGCAACACTTCTACCTGGCAGCAGTCTTTCAAACAAGATGTTGCTGCTATGTGCAACATCACTGCAGTTCCTACGCCCCATGATGTGCTTATAACCACTTCTTTGAGGTGCGTATTCATCTATTTGCTTTACATTGTACTAACAAATTGTCTCTGTAAGCTGGCCTGACGTCCTACTTTGGAGCTGTTGAGATACATGCAGGACTGTTGAAGTGGTTGTCAAATGTCGTAACATATTGCTTGTGAAATTATAACGTTGCCGTGGAACAACCTGACCATGTGATTACAAAAACATGTGATTGAAAGTGTCAGGTGACTTTAAGCGTGGGAAAATTTGCATCAAACTCATTGGTATTCTCACTTTCCTTTTTAGGTTGCTACCTCTTCTGACCTGTTCACCATGCTGCTGCCACGTAGCAATGTCTATGCCTCTGCATGCATCTTGCACTGTGTCCTCACACTTATTGTGTCTTCTTATAGCATCATGTCAGGAGTGTTACCTCTTTGTTATAGCTTGCAGCTGCAGATTGACAAGCCTAGTCATACCTGTTATTTGTTCAAGGTTGCATTGCAAGGCATGTTTTGTTTCAAGTTTCATGATCTGGTTACTGACTCTAATAACACAGAATTGTTTCATCTGCCATCACAAGCCACAGCTGTGGCAGATGAACGTGTACCATTGGTTTCAACACCATTCTCATTCTTTGCTTCTATCAAAGCTGATACACCATATACTCTGGCTTTGTCTAGATCTTCTATCTTTGTAAATTTACCGGCTTTGTCCGGATGTCCAGCTTTGTCTGAACTACTGGCTTTGACCAGATGCTCTGCTCATACAGAAGCACCACATCTTGTTGAATACCCAGCTTTGTCTGGCAGGTTGGCTGTGCCTACACCGCCGCAGTTCAAATGCATCCGCTTTACTAGACTTCATACTACATTCAACCACCAAGTCAGATCTCACAAGCTTGTTACAGATTCATACTACCTTTACATATGTCATCTTATACAGCCTAACATTGGAAAAATGTCACAGATCACTGCTTTAAAGTTGCGTCGCCATCTCATGATTAGACATGAGTTTTTATGGAGATTTAAACTACTTATGTCAAGCGTGCAGTACTTACTTGATGCTACCAGCAACTATAAGCAGTATATGAGATGCAACTTCAAGTATGCATGTTTGTCAACTACCATATCCTGCTTTGGAGGTGGACCAGTCAAACCAGACAAAAGTACACCTGAGATCAGAAAGAAAACATGGCATTATGAAGACTTGATGCCATATGACATGAATCTACCTATATCACAGGACATGAGATACCGTATAGCAGGGTACATTCATCCTGAAGATTGCAGTCTATTTTCTGGTATATTAGCTGTTAACATTCCTGTTGAGGCACTTTTACCAAGAGTAAGCAAGGTGATGTTGAAAATGATGTTGGCAAAACATGATGTTTATTACAATAAAAAAAAAATACGCACAATAGCAGGTATGGTAACATTGTTTGATACTCATAACTGTGGTACTCAGTGTGCTAATTTTGTTACTCTTTTTGAGCCCTGCAATACAATACAAACTGAAGCACAAAAATCAAAGCAATACAGAGACACTAAACAGAATATAGACAAACAGGAGAAAGATAGATACCAAGAGCGAAAAAAAGATGAAGGTTTCAAAAACAGAAAGTTAGAGCAACAACGTGCTCGATACAATGAACTCAAATTTCCACCACCAGCTCCCAGCAAAGATCAGCTCAAGCAGATTATTAATAACTACTGCAAAGATATTGCCTTTGATAACCTTCAAGAGTTTGGATGTGCTGTTTGTGGTGCTTTGACTCCTCTTGTTGATCTTATTGATATGGAAGATGTAGAGTACAGTTTATCTCCTCTTATGCGACCAGGAGTTACAAGGAAAGAAAGGCATTCAGCAAAAGAAAAAATCAAAGAATTTAGTGGTGCAGTGTTGGACCCTAACTGCAAGCATATATGTTCCACATGTGATGCAAGTCTCAAGGCAAATAAATGCCCCCTTCGTGCTCTTGCTAATGGATTGTGGCTTGGAGAAGTTCCACAAGAACTGAAAGACTTGTCATGGACAGAACAGATGCTTATATCTCGTGTAGTCAGAAACTATTGCATTGTCAGAGTAACAGCCTCTAAAATGTATAAAATGAAGGCAAATGCCATCTGCCATGCTGTGCCAATGCCTAAGATCTATGCTGTACTACCTCCAACACGAAAACAGCTTGATGAAGTGCTAGCTTTTCTCTATATAGGTCCTACCAAACCAACTCCAGAAGAGTATAAGAGAACTCCATTCTTGGTGAGAAAAAACAAGGTTATGACAGCTCTCAACTGGCTAAAACTTAACCATATAGACTATGAGGACGTAGGTATATCTGAAGACAATATGAAGGAATATCCTGAAGATGAGCCCCCAGTGATCATAGACTTTCATCAAACTGACAATACCAAAGATGCAGAGGCAACTGCAGTTAATGATAATGCTGAAGATGATGGAACACAAGAAGGACAGTGCCCTTTTACTGTACATACTTTGACTGCAGAACAGCTCAAAGAAGCAATTACCAATGATGACAGAAATACAGTTCGTACAAAGGCATTGCAACATTTCAAACAGCATGGCAAGGCTTTAGCCATAGGACACAGTGCTCAGCCAGAAAGTCTCTATAGAAACCCACAGCTGTATCCTCAAATGTTTCCTTGGCTGTTTCCGTATGGTTTAGGTGGGTTGTCAAGTAACCGAATAGTTGGTACACTAACTGAAGCTGCTCATAAGAAACATTTGTTGATGTATTATGATAAAAGATTTCAACTTGACCCAGGTTTTTCACTGATTGCATTTAATCATGAGCAAATCAAACAAAGTGTTGATGGAGGCTACATTTTAGCAAGAAAACAGATCTTTGAACAAACTGTACGCAGAATAGACTCTGTCAAAGACAGCACTCTTACTGCCATGATAGAGCGCTTGTCACAAGGACCAATAGTAAGGAATGAACTGTCGGATCATGAGAAAGAGTGTTATCAGCTTATTAAAGATATAGACTATGTGGCTGCTCATGTGCAAGGTTCAGTTACTCAAAAGAAGAACATGAGAACTCAAATATGGTCTTTAACATCTTTTTTGGGAGCTCCAAGCTGGTTCATTACATTTTCTCCAGCTGATATCAATCATCCCATTGCTATATACTTTGCTGACACGGACCAAACCATTTTTCCCTCATTTAAAAAATATGAGGATAGACTTCGGCTTATTGGAAGCAATCCTGTGGCAGGAGCAAGGTTTTTTAAGCTGATGGTTGAGCTATTCATTAAACATGTCTTAGGAGTAGGGACTCAAAAACCAGGCCTATATGGGCGCACAGCTGGATACTATGGAACTGTTGAACAACAAGGCAGGTTAACCCTACACATGCACATGCTGATTTGGATCAAACACAATTTAACTCCCAAAGAAATCCGTGACAAAATTCTTGATCAAAATTCAGACTTTCAGCAGCGCATTGTTGAGTATTTGGAAGGTGTACATAGAGGAGAATTTGATGAGGAGACTATGGAAGGTATGCGTGAGAAAATCAGCAACAGCTCTGAAGATCCTTTGTACAAGCCACCAACAGAAACTTTGCCTGAGCCAGCACATATATGTACCTCTGAATGTATTGCAGATGATAACAAATGTACTAAAGATGAGGCCTGGTGGAAATACTACAAAGACACAGTCAATGATCTTGTTTATAGATCCAACACTCACTCTTGTAACAAAGGCTGCAAAAATAACAAATACAACACTTGCAAAGCTAGGTTTCCCAGAGAAATTTCCAAGGAAAGTGCAGTTGATACTAAGACCGGATATCTAAACCTCAAAAAAGGGGAAGCATGGATGAACTGGTACTCTCCAGTAGGTACATATCTTCTTCGTTGCAATACAGATGTCACCAGTCTTCTCTCTGGCACAGCCATCAAGTCAGTTATTGCATATGTCACTGATTACATCACTAAGACACCATTAAAAACACACACCATGTTTGAAGCAGTTAAGATGGTTTTCAGAAGGGACTCTGATATACTCAACAGTGATCCTGATAAGAAAAACAAAGCTAGACGGGTTTTAACCAAGGTTGTCAATGCACTAACTGCTCAGAGTGAAGTTGGTGGACCTATGGCATGTATGTACCTTCTTGATCATCCGGACCACTATACTTCACATATATTCCGAAGATTTTTTTGGCGCCGCTTTGTAGAAGAAGTAGAAAAGGACTGTCCACCTGTTGTGATTGAGAATGAACAGGCTTCCAAGTCAGCTGATGAGAAAATAGTTGTCGTGAAAAGTGCTGGAAAATATGTAGGCCTGGACACTGTTACTGACTACACTTGCCGTCCTCACAAGTTTGCTGAAGTTTCTTTGTATGATTGGATCAGACGTTCACAAAAGGCTAAGAAATCTGGAAAAGCTACCCACAAGGATGGTGAATTTGGAGTGGATAAAATTCTCAAGCATGTGTGGAAACGCACTAGAGTTATGTTCTTAGTGAAATGGAAAGCTGGTGGAGAAAATTGGGAAACTTATACAGTCTGCAAAGACTGTGAAGAGTTGGACAAATATTTCAAACGAATGAATGTAGACCACTGGAGAGACTTGCCCAAGACTTTCACAGAGCCACCAGAGTTGATTGAAGATCTAATGTTAGATGATAATGTAACTGACTCTGATGATGATGATGATATTGATGTGCAAAAAAAAGGCTACACTAGAGTAGACAGCATAGATGCAGATGCTTCTGAGCCATCATTAGGAAAGGACCTTTTTAAAGATGAGAACCAGGACAGCTGGACGGACTTTCATCCAAATCATCCTCAGTTTGACACACATCATGTACGTCTATTGCCAGAGGCAGAATGTTTTGTGCCAGACTTCATTGGTCCCCCTTTGCCAAGAAAGGATCAAGGAAATTGGAACGAGTACTGCTTAACTATGTTGACATTTTTCAAGCCATGGAGATCAGGCAAAGATCTTAAGAACCCTGAAGATTCAGAGCTTACTTGGGATATTGTTTTCAAAACACATGAGTTTACAAAAAGACAGCTAGAACTCATGACCTTTTTTCACATCCGTTATGAATGCAATGATGCTAGAGATGACTTTTCTGCTCATCGCAATGGACTTCCCTCTGGTGTTCAGGGTTTTGATGATCCAGAAGAGATTGATGACAAAGAGTATGCTGCTGAATATGTTTCTGATGATATTGGACCAAGTGCATGGATGGAAGATGGTGGTATGGCTGATAAACGTACTGCTACTATACTAATGAGAATGGCAGAGGCTGAGCGTATGATGCACACCTGTGGAGCCATGGACAAACTAGATGGATCTTCAGTTGCTGATTATTCAAGCCTTCAACTTTCCAACCCTTCAGAGAGATCATCAAAGGAATGGACTATAGAACTTAAAAATCTAAAGGATGATATACTCAAACAAAGAGAAGAAGCAGCTCATATGAAAACAGTACAAGCGAACCAGATCATTGGGCATGTTGTCAATACTGTTCCTAATGTAGTTACCATTGTTGATCAGACTTATTTGACTAAAGACTTTGTTCCACCAGACCAAACTACGGAGAATCTTATTCAACAAACTGTAGATGAATTTAGCTTAAATACTGATCAGCGCAGAGCATTCATGATAGTGGCACATCATGCATGCAAAGCTAGTGGTGAGCAACTCAAAATGTATCTTGGAGGAATGGCTGGTACAGGAAAATCACAAGTCATCAGAGCACTTACCTATTTCTTTCATGAAAGACAAGAAGACTATAGGTTCATGTGCATGCGTCCTACAGGCACTGCATCAGCATTGATTGGTGGATCTACCTATCATTCAATACTTAATCTCAGAGGTAAAGCAACAGCATCTTCTTTGTCTCAAGTCAGAGACAATATCAAAAATGTGGACTACGTTTTCCTTGATGAAGTGTCCATGGTAGATTGCAAATCCTTCTATGTAATCAGTGAGAGAATGGCACAAGCTTTACAGAAAGAGGGTGAACCCTTTGGTGGGGTCAATTTCATTGTTGCTGGTGACTTTGCACAACTGCCACCTGCAGCTGTTGGCAGTCCATTGTATAGTTATAATGTTCAATCCGTAATTCATACTACATATGCTGCAAGACAACAGCAGGCTGCTATTGGAAAAGCTCTTTGGCATCAATTTACCACTGCTGTGATACTAAAAGAGAACATGAGACAAAAGTCATCAAGCCCAAATGATATCAAGTTCAGGACTGCATTGGAAAATATGAGATACAAAGCTTGTACACAGGCAGATATCAAATGTCTTGATAGTAGAGTTGTTGGACGAGCTAGTGACAGAGCCAAACTAACAGATCCCAACTTTAGGAATGTGTCAATCATCACTACTTTGAATAATCATAGAGATAGGATAAATGAACTGGCAAGTCAACGGTTTGCAACGGAAAGTGGACAAAAACTTGAAACTTTCTATAGCCTGGATAGATTTACCTCTCAACTAAGCAAGAACAAAAGTGAAGACGGATCACACAAGAGAAAACACACTTACAAGGACAAACAAAGAGCTAACAATCTGATCAATCCTACTTTACAGCAGTGGCTATGGGAACTTGATCATTACTCTAGCCATAATCATCCTGGTAAATTAAGTGTATGTGTAGGTCTTCCAGTGATGATCAAGAAGAATATAGCAACAGAATGTGGTGTTACCAATGGGGCTGAAGGTCGTGTGGTAGGGTGGACTTCTAAGCCTATTGATGCTACACACTCTATGCTAAACACTCTGTTTATAGAACTAACATCTTTACCTAAACCACTTCAATTACCTGATCTTCCACTGAATGTGGTCCCTATTGTACACAGTTCAGAAGACCTGGAGATAGTAGAACCTGGTTTCATGTCTATTCCAACCACTAGTGGTTCACAACTTTGGTTAAATAAATGACCACTATAGTGGTATAGGGCTTGTACGAGTAGTGATCGGTTAGTTTTTCA
>BSCZ01000972.1:0-29109 GCA_027924225.1 Bjerkandera adusta
AATCTCGCCATCAGAGGGACCTGGAGATCAGGGCCCGAAGCGCCATCATTCCGGCGCAGCTCATGGCCACGTTTGGCGGTGTAGCCGGATCTCCGTCGTGACCCCCGTCAATATCCATCAAAATTTGGTCGATCAGCTGGATACAACCTTGCTCAAGACGCGCAGTGTATGCTATGGTGGTAAGTGTTCCTGCATATAGTTACGTGTTGCTTTGCACTACTGACGTCTTCTGCTTTCTTCGCGTTTCTTTGCTATGCTCAGTACATCGGTGGGTTTCTTTTCTTGTGTACGCAAGGCCTGTATTTAATGTGTCTGACGCGTAATTCTTTAGGCACGCCTCCGCCCGTCAAAGAACACGGCACAGGTACATTCGGACCTGACCGGTATGACGATGGCGGCATGGGTGGAGGGAGACGCAATCTGTGATGTAGCGAGGAAAGAACCGGTCGGTATACAATGGGAGAAAGCAAAGAGTTTATCGTTTCCTAACCAGTGTCGAAATGACTAGAATCGAGTCCGCAAAGTTCTGCCTCACGTCTTTCGCTACCATGTTTTGATGAGTGTCGCGAGAGTATCTTGCCGCGACGCGTACTGCATCACACGTGGTCACGCTGGTAAGTAGTCTACATCGCGTAGGACGGTACTATTTTGTCACGATCGCGGTTGTGTATGTAGTGATCCCGGAGGGCGGTCCTGCATCGCGTATCATTGATTTGTGGAGACGAGCACTTGGTCAGTTCTTGCTTAGCGCCGGGAAGAACTATTATTTGAGGGAGCGAGGCTACTGTATGCGCTGCGTACCCACACTGGCGCGCGTATTTCGGTCACGGTGACGTCGGTTTGCGCGGAGGTGACCCGGTATTGCTGTATGGATTGAGCGGCATCGGAGATGATTCGACAGTAGTGGAGTTGCCGCATGCAGCGATGGACAGCCTTGAAAGTTTGAATTTGTGCCGCGGACGTGTTGCAGGCTTGAGGGATCCGCAGACGCGAAAGCAAGGTGAACTCAATGACGTCGGCACGCGCGGTGTCACCCCGCACGCGCTCACGCGTCACACTCAGATCACGTCACAATGCAGCCTCTCCTCCAGACTCCAGTAACAGTAACACATGGCATCTGAGGCGAGTGACAGGGCATCGACGGCGGCCGACGTCTGCTGCCCTTGCGTCCATCGATCGCCTCACGCGCCTCGCCTATCCAACTACTTTTATCGCGCATACACCCAGGGCAAGCTCCCTCCACGCCACTCCGCCGGGCCAGGCCCCCTCACGCACCACGGCCTTCTAGTGCGCCCAACGAAGCAGGCTTTTCCTTCCCCAACCGGCAGCGTGCCAGGTGTATCCTCCGCGCATCTCGCCTTTATCGCCGTTCACTCACTGAAGCGCGCCGTAGTTTCCGCCCCAATTTACAGTGCCCGTTCACGATGTGTTTCTGTGAGGATTACACGGAGGAGATCCCTTGCATCTGACCTCGCTTTCAATACACCACACATGGAGAAACTCGCCGTTTTCCAATTTCTTAGTATTCGGTACATATTAATTCGACGAGTACTACACCGACGCTCCGCGTGTTTCGAGTATACCAGGTACCTCTGACGCGCCGCTTTCGCCAGCAGAATTTTTCTTCCCGCCCACCTCTCCCGTCTCGCCAGTCTTCTCCTTGAAAGCCTCATAGGTCTCTTCAACAACCGCTCCTGGAACATCACATCCTCCACCCATCCCTCGCTTCCCATCCCCTCCATCCCCCGCCCCTATCGCTCTCGGGACATACGCCCTCTTCTTGCAAATCAACCGCAAGAGCTGCTCGCGGCGCTCTTCAGGGACAAACGGCCACAGCGCATCCACAAGATCAAGCGAAATAAACCCGTGGTGGTTCTGGATAACGTCGCACGCCATGACTTGGTCGTCTCTGAATCGTTCTTCCGGCGACGACGGGGTGGCCGAGTCGAACCAATAGTCGCGTTGCGCGAGCTCGGTTTTCCAGCCCTGTGCCCGGTGGTACTTCTCGACGGCGCGGGCCAACAACGCGCTGTCGACCCACATGTAGGATATCGCGCAGAGCCGGACGTAGTCGAGCGGTACGCCGCCGGCGTCATCATTCTCGCAGAGCCATTCGCACGCCGCGTTCAGATGCGCTTGTATCCGCGGGTTATCTGTGTAAAATCCGATGAGCAAAAAAAACTGCGCAGTGTGTGTTAGAGAATCACTCACCGTCCCAAGTATTTCCCTCCAACGGTATCTCCGTACGGTCAGTCTTAACACGACATTGGGGGTGCAGAGCGGCGAGGTGGACGAGGATCGCGCGGGCGCCGGGTTCAGTGAGCAGCATCCTACAACAAAGCCCGCCCACACTCCCCTGCCCCCCGAATCGCTCGCCGTACTGTAGAACGATATGGACTGCCTCGTCGAACCCACGCATCTCCGTGGGAAAATCCGCTGCGGCTTTAGCCATGAAGCGCGTCATAGCGGCAAACAGACCGTGCAAAAGCCCGCTAGAGGACTCGACGAACGCGTCGTCGGGCGCATGTGCGTCGAGGAGATGCCGCAGCGATACGTCGTTCGATGTCAGTTCTTGGTCCGTGCATAGCAGCGTTCGATAAACATCTGAGATGCAGCGCAGGCACATCGGCTCCGCGTTAACCCACGCAACGCCGAGCTCAGGCAAACATCGGGACAAGGGTACGCCGCCGCTGCATTCGTGGCCTGGCATGCGCATTGGGACCAGTAGGACCTGTCCAAGTCCGCGTATGGCACGGTCGGAGAGGTGGTGGCCTGGGTGGGAGTTGAGGATGACGATGACGTTGTGGATCCAGTCGCGCGTGCTGCTGGCGGTGTCCAGTTCGAGTGGTTTGGGCCCGAGGACGTCTGCGATGGCATCGGATATGGCCGCCCAGGCGAACGCCGAAAGACGAGTCGTGCCAGCAAGAGACGCGATCCGCGCGCCGTCGAGAGGTCGATCGTTCCGCTGGGCGATCAGGTGCGTGATAAACTGCACGACTTTTCCAGGCTTGTCTCCCGCTTGTTGGCGCACGACGTCGAGCATGGTCGGGAGGAGGCCGTCGTCGGGCATCACAGCGTCAACGGAAAGCAGTATCTCGACGTCGTTCCTCTCTTTCTTGACGAACTCCTCCTCCTCTGTCGCCGTCGGCACCTTCGCGGTCTGCTGCACGAATATCTTTGTCTTTTTTGTCTTCACGAAATACGGGACGGCGATGACGATCAGTGCCCCGGTGGCGGGATACCGCGCCCACGGCGAGCGGACGGTCTCAATCCAATCCGCGGCGCGCGAAAGGCGACGAAAGTACCACCCATTGCCCGGCCGAACCGCACCGAGACACGCAGAGACCGCGGTGCCGATATGTCTGGCAACGCTGCGCATCGGCGGGGTGAAGCAGCGCACGACGAGGGACACGTAACGCCGTGTATGCTTGAGCGAGCGCTTGAGGAACGTCGTCTTGAACGGACATCGCGGGGAGAACAACGGCGCGATGGTCGTCATGAGGAGCAAGAACGCCCACGCGGCGGCGAGCGGCGTCGTGGTACGGCCAACACTGTTGTGCACGGCGGCTGTGAAGAAGCAGAGCCCCAGGAAGAACAGCCCAAGGGAGAGCTGGAGGAGTAAGGGGAGGAACGCCGCGATTTCGAACACCCTCCATTGCGCGAGCCCTGGGTTGCGGTACTGCCGCGCGCGGAGACGTTGCTGGGGTACGGTGTACTCTATCGCGAGATACTCGCGCAGCCACTGCTTGACGAGGATGCCGAAGGACGCGGAGGTGAGGCTGAGGAGGAGGCTCGTGAACCAGAGGACGTTCACGCGGATCGCCCACAGCGGCGGCTCGAAGGGAGGCGGTGCAGTGGCTGTAGTCGTAGAGTTGAGAAAGCCCGGGCCGGAGATGAAGTTCTGCGTCGCGATCTGCTGGAGGAGCCCGATAATGACGTCCTGGGGGTCTTGTTGTAGGTGCGTGTACGATTCGATGACGAACGCGGTCAAGACCGCCGAATACAGACCAGCCTACATGAATGAGTCAACTCAGATACGACATTGGTATTGAGGTGATGATTCACGCACGAAAACTAGGAGCGTGTCGATATCTTCTCTGCAGTCTTCGACCTTGCTCACATCTGCCTCTCGAACGGTCCTGTACAGCTCCGGCCAACCCGGCGCAGGCGGGTCTGGAGCCTGAACGTCACTTGAGTATCCCGGATCAACGAGTCCGAATTTCGACGCACCGCGTTGTATCGTTGTCTCCCTCTGAGCGTGGACATCGATATGGGAGGAAAGGGCTTGTCGAGGTTTAGGGGGAGGCGAAGGCGCAGAATGCAGGTTCGTGGGAGACACGCCGGGCTGTGTTGCATGGAACGGCCTGGCCTCCCACATCAATTGAGGGAAATCAGTCACATCAAGCAGGGTAGGTGCAAAGCGATTCTACACACTCGTCAGCTTGGAATGACGTGTGATCTACAAAGATGAACTTACCATCTGTGCACTCCGATGACGCATCCATGGATCAGGTTGTTAACCGAGTACCCTGACGGACGCTCCTCATGAGATCTGAGTAATAGCCAGGCCTGGCAGCATCGAGTAGAGGTTTGTGCGAGATAGGCGTTGACACAGAGTCGTAAGAGTGCATAGCACCAGACTTCGTGGTAGCGGGAGGATCGAAAAGTCGATGAGAGAGAGGCAAGCGGTGAAGAGCACCCATTTATTTTCCCTCGAGCGAGAGACAAAAACGATTTGCCGTTATTCCGTGTGCGAGACTCTGCAGGCCAGTGAACAGCGGAAGGTCGTCGAGATGGCGATTCAGGAGAAAGGAACGTGACGTGACGAGAGCACGCGTGCCCTGTGACGGCGCGTGTGATGACATCAGCCCTCGTTATTGATTTCATCAGCAAAATAATACTGAAGCTTCAATGGAATACATCGCGTTGTATACCATACCGTTCATTTCATACGATAACGCGGCGGTATTAGCATTGTAATGTATTACCGTCATCCTATGTAAACTTCAGTGCCTACCGTGACGGGGATGCATTGCAATGCTTCCCATAGCGGCAACGATTCCAATGCTCTTCAATCCTTCGCGCATGTCGTGCAGCATGCGCGGATTTTTTGAGACTCAGCTCTACCGCAAACCGTCCGAATTTGTGGCATTTCGAAGAATATTTTATTTACTACACGACTTGATACAAATACATGTAAACAAATACCGACACGAGTCGCGCAGTTCATCAAGCTAGACACCACTTCTCCGGATCTGGCACCACGCCGCAACCTGATGGCACACCCTCATGACCAAAGTCATACTTGCAGTCCCAATTCTACGTAAGTAGTTAGTAACAAAATCGCATCGGACGATTCGTGATACTCACTGATCAAGGACGCCGTGCACGGCGCATAACGATCCTAAGAGGATGTTACTCCCCAGCAAAAAGCGAATGCGCGAGACTTACTGAGATGTTCCGCATCAAACTACCCCCGGTTGATCTTGCAAACCTCAAGGTCGTCCATTGATGCACTACTGGTGGTGGAAAAGGGGATTTGAGCGAAGAAAGGAGGTCGATGGAGGCCCTCGTGCGATTGGGCTGGCCTGCGGTAATAGCATAACATGATTAACACAAATAGTCGCAAACGATAGGAGTAAGACGTAGCATGGCGGGGTACTAGCCGGGAGTCGGGTTCTTGCTTGATGACCATTCTGAGTTCTAGTCGGTACTTTGAATGCCATTGTGATATGCGCGTTCCCTGGATAAGTAGAGACACACACCGAACGAAGGTCGTTGAGTTGACTGGTGGTAAGGAACAAAGAGATGCGCGCGAAGGACGACGCGTAACGCGCGGCGTATACTTCGGAGTGACAGTCACAACACGTGGCCAAACGTGACCAGAGATAAGCAATGCAGTCGTATCCAGCCACGAAGCCTGTCTGCAATGGATTACCGCAGAGGACCAGTCATCCAACGTCCCGCAGTGCATGGGCGTGCTGGAATAACACGGCCAATCACGAGCATAGCGGTGAGTGTATACATAGCGTCTCCGACAATGCAATGTGGAAATTATTTTGCTGATGTTCGTTGTTTTGTTCACTGGTGGAGAGTTTGTGTCCGGATACCGTACCAGGCGAGGCTGGACGGTCGAGGAGAGAGCTGGGAAAGAGTGAGGCCACGTATCATTCAATTCGGTGCGTCGCTCGAAGATGGAGGATGCGCGCTGCCTTTCTGGCGAAAAGCTGGGTAAAATATTGCAGTTGTCTGGGAGTGACGGCAGAACCAACACGAGGTGAGCACAGCTGCAGTCACGTAGCCTCTTTCTGGCGCCGTTGGGAAGCCTCCTTGGGCTATACACCGTCTGCGCGTGAGAGGAGCAGCTGTCGCGGCCTTTTACATTGACAGTTACACGCGGCAGTCGCTGACGCTGACGCTAGGATATTTGTGTTTTTTTGTGGCGCCGTTATACATAACGCGGAGTTTATCACGTACTAGAGTTTGAACATTACCGAGGTGCTGTTCCATACCTTGGTTGTTTTCTCATGGCTTAACATACACCGTAGATGTTCCCTGATGATGGGCGCTGGACGATAGTCGGGTGAGGATGCAAAAAGAGAATAAGTACTCCACGCCAAGCGCTGTGGTGGCGGAGAATCGGTGATTGTTTGCGTCTGCTTCTGCACATCCTCGTATTGGCTTGGCTCGCGTTCAGACCGCTTCTAACTCTTTCTTGCTCGTAACGAGACTAGATTACCCCGTGCCGCCACAGCGTACAGCACCAACGACTTTGCTAGTCGTTTGCTCCGTATAGCCATGGCCGGAAACTGTCGTGCCGCCGGGTGTGTTCCCATCTGTCTTAAGCCTCAGCTTGACCCCTCACCGACAAGAAGCTCACGCTGTATAGATATTCTGGACCCTAGCTGGAAAGCGATTGCCGCTCCGCAATGCTGCTACCCTCGAATTCTCCTCTCCCTGAATGCCGCTCCTCCGAATGGCAAGCTGGCGAGCAAATATACCACGAGGAGACGCGAACTTAACGTCCGAAAGATATAAAGGAGGATACAACAGTGCGCTATTCAGCATCCCCCTGCTCTACTATCCTCAGCAGTCACAGCAAACGATGTCTTCCTCCGGAGCCGCACCTAGTGTCGCATCATCCACCTCTACGCCCGCCCAAGTGCAAAACGCGAGCAGTACTCCTGTCTCCGCTGTGCCCAGCAGTGGCGACGGCGGAGAAAGGGTATCTGCGACAGCAAAGTACAATGGAAATAAGCTGGAGATGGTCATTGGGGGTAAGGGGACCCCCCTCACGTTCTCCGGAGAACCTACCAACGGAACCGGACTTGGTGTGTATTAATTCCCTATCCGACCGCTATACGCTAAATGGCATATCTCTTCAGTGGGGATCAATGCATGGAGCGCCACGAGCACGGGCACCATTGATAGGAGGCCTGGTGCCGGCGAATACGAATTCTCCGCCAGCTATCGCGGGGACAAGATCTACGTCAAATTAAGATGTACTGACAACTTGTCACTTCCCGATATTCAAGTGAGTGGGTCGACATCCAGCATTTTCTATAAAATTGTTGTCATCGTTTTCCTTCTATCTTCGCTTTCATGGCCTGTCTAGTACATCGGTGAGTATCCTTCTAGGTGCAAGATGTATATGATGATGATGACAATGTCTATTTTTAGGCACACCGGACGTCATCACCGGAAAGGGCACTGTTTCCTAGTAGACGTGCGATATGCACTACCCGTCCGTGGAAGTGATTGTACGATAGCAATGAAGACGAAGCATTCACGAGTGTACTATGTTGTGACTGTTCGATGGCAAATAACTCAATTTTCTGTATTCCAATCTCTTTTTGGAGCGGCCACACGCACATATTTTCCAACGCATGATATAAAACAGGGGGACATCGTTCAGACTTTTGTCGTACGAACTGATACCACGCGCCCTCCAACTGGTGCACGACGTGACGTGACATTCCCACACGTGCTTGGTCACTACGCGTCTGATGGCATCAGCGTTCCCAGTATCCGCGTCGACGGGGCCGGGACTATCCCGGGCCAACCCATCTTTATACCACGCCGTGCACAACCTCCTGACGCCATATGGCGTTATAGCCCGCCCAGCGTCTCGGCGACAGCACCGAGCGAAAAGAGACGGAAGATCTGAACAAGGCGCAAGGCCTAGCGTCGGTCGATAGTGCAGATCCCTAGCTATGATGCTAATGACAACACCCACCCGGCCGGCCCCCGATGGCAAAGCGATCTACCCACCTCTTGGTCTCTCCGCGCACGAAATCCGTCTCGCCAGTCCCCACCAACCACCCCCATCGCAATGGTCACAGTCGCCGTCGCAGGCGGCACCGGAGGGATCGGAAGGCACATCGTCGAAGGCATCCTCGAGACGAAGAAACACGACCTCGTAGTCCTCTCGCGCCAGTCCAGCTGCCCCGATCTCGAGAAACTTGGCGTCCGCGTCGTCACCGTCTCCTACGACGACCCCTCCTCGCTCGCACGCGCCCTGGCAGGCATCCACACCGTCATCTCCACCATCGCCGGCACATCCTACGCCGATGTTGTTACACCACAACTCGCGCTCCTCGACGCAGCACGCAAAGCCGGCGTGAAACGCTTTGCACCGAGCGAGTTCGCCGGGGTCGCCCAGCCGGGCGACGCTCACTCCCTCTATGGTCTCAAACGCATCGTTGCGGACGCGGTGCGGAAAAGCGGCCTGGAGTACACGCTGTTCGCGAATGGTGTGTTCATGAACTACCTCGCGTGCGGCACGCCTGGCATGGGACACCTCCAGTCGTACACGTACCTATTCGACGTCGAGGGGTGCAAGGCGGATCTGCCGGGTGATGGGGAGGCGTACGTGGTGTGGACAAGAGGGGATGATATAGGGCGATTCGTGGCGGCGAGTTTGGAGCTGGAATCGTGGCCAGAGACGAGTCGGATTGCGGGGGATAGGAAGACCCTCAACGAGACCTTGAAGATTGCAGAGGCGGTCAGAGGTACGTTTCATCTTCCCATGAAAATATGACTGTTGAGTTGCGAGTAGGAAAACGCTTCGAGGTGACCTACACGCCGGTGGAGAAGATCAGGGAGCAGATGGTCACAGAGGCGTCATCTCCTCTAGTGCATTTCTACCAACAGACGTTGGTGTCGATGCTGGAGACGGAAAGGGTCGCATTCACGGATGCGAACTTGAATCGACTATGTCCTCAGGTGAGACCCGTCGGGATCCAGGAGTTCCTCGAGACGTGGTGGGGGAAAGCGTAGGGTCAGTAATCATTATTGAATTGAACACCTCCGATCTGCCGCGATGCGACCCCACTAGTCCGTTACGCGCAGCGACCAGGAGTGAGCTAAGGTTTGACAGAGCCCGCTCGGTCCTAAACACGGCTTCTGCTCGGCATGAATATGTGCGGAGCGCATGACAGGGTCCGGAAAGAGCGGACTAGAGGGTGATGGTGAGAGAGAAGTTCTATCTGGAACCAAACCGTCGGTGTATCAACCAGCAAAAGGTGATGTGACAATCGTGCACGTGCAGAGTGACGATGCGCGTCGAGCTTTCAAACGTTCAGGTCAGCTGTATTGACTTCTTTCTCGATAGGTTTCTCGCTGACCACGACGCTCGCATGATCCTCAGGGAGTTTGGCGGCGTACGTGCTGCACTAGGGCCTTCTTGGCAGTGATAGCTCCGTAGGCCATGCGGGCAGTGTATTGTTCCTGCTACAGTCCATCGGTCACCTCATCTAATCGTTTGCTTGACTGCAATTACGGTCCTTGCACATATTTCAACACGACACACTTGCTGATGTTACTGCCATGACGGTCAACAGTGGGGTTCCCTGACTAAGTAAATCGACTTACGGTGCATAGTCATGGTAAGCTACCGTCCAAGCCGGATCGTTTAACAGGGCGACATGAGTAGACCGATAGACCGCACAGTCAAAATAGGTACAATATTGCACGCCGACAGCATCGCTTATAGATGTTATTTGAGCGATGACTGGAAGCACTCTCATACTTGCGGAGCTACCTTGAAGGTATAATTCCCGCGTACGTACGCAACTTCACGTAATCAAGCGCGGACGCCCAAGACTGTAACAGATGACCTCGACGTTCGCGTCCTGTCGCACCCCTTCGACCCCTTCGATGCACAAGTGTCTCGGACTCAGGTTATTCTGGCTGCACATAAAGATATAGGCATGTAGTATCATTTTCTTATACGCTTCTCACAGCCCTTAGTAGAAACATATCACAGGATTGGCTGCGATGAAATGAATCGACGAGAAGTCGCGAAGGAATGCGCCGTTGCGCCGTTGTGGGCCTCCTATGGTCTGGGCGCATGGACGGGGAAATTTACCGAGTGGGGCCGACGAAGCAGCTGTAGAGAGGATCTGGTGTACCCACCAAGAGAAGTGGCGATGACAACGTCGACAGTAAGTACCTTTGCTGACGGAGCGAGGTCTTGCTGTAGGCTTAGGGGGAGCTCATCTGCATTTAAAGGACCCTGGGTGCAGAATGAAGTGCTCGTACCAATCATCACACCGCTAGTCCAACCACCTTCGTCACAATGGTCAAGGTCGCAGTCGCAGGCGGAACCGGTGGACTCGGCAAGCATATCGTCGAAGCCATCCTCGAGACGAAGAAGCACGACGTCATCGTCCTCTCGCGCAAGTCCAGCTCCCCAGAGCTCGAGAAGCTCGGTGCCCAGGTCGTCGCAGTCTCCTACACCGACCCGTCCTCGCTCGCGCACGCCCTCGCCGGAGTTCACACCGTCATCTCCACCATCTCCGGCATGGCGTACTCCGAGCTCGTCACGCCGCAGCTCGCCCTCATCGACGCCGCCCGCACCACAGGCGTGAAGCGTTTCGCGCCAAGCGAGTATTCCGTCGTCCGTCTCCCGGACGATCCTATCACGCTGTACCACTGGAAGCAAATCGTAGAGGAAGCGGCCCGGGCGAGTGGGATGGAGACGACGGTCTTCGCGAACGGCGTGTTCATGAACTACCTCGCTGTCGGCACGCCTGGCGTCGGGCATCTCCAGCCGTGGAAGTATTTGGTGGACGTCGAAGCGTGCAAGGCTGACCTTCCCGGGGACGGGGAGCGGTCCTGTGTGTGGACGTGGGCGGAGGATGTGGGGAGGTTCGTGGCGGCGAGTTTGGATCTGGAGGCGTGGCCTGTGGTGAGCCGCATGATCGGGGACAGGAAGACTCTCAACGAGCTCGTGAAGATCGCTGAGGCAGTCCGAGGTGCGTCGCGTATTCCTTTGGAAGATGTTCGGTATTGACTGGCCAACAGGAAAGCGCTTCGAGGTAACATACACCCCGGTCGAAGAGATCAAGAAGAATATGGTCCCGGAGGAGTCCTCGCCTATCGTGCACTTCACCCAGCAGACTCTGGTGTCGTTGGTGGAAACGAATCGCATAGCGTTCGACGATGCGAACCTGAACCGTCTGTGTCCACAGGTGAAGCCTGTCGAAATCAAGGAGTTCCTCGAAACGTGGTGGAGCCCTGCGTAGTCGAAGATGGGTAGGAAGGAAATACAATCTTCTTACCTTGGTTCTTTGTACGTTAGAAATAATCATGCTTCCGCAACTTCATACGCCTGAGATGTTGTGGCAGTCCCATGCAAATCCAAAGGTGGTAGGCCTATCGGAAATCATAACTTCGACGTACGGACGAACCTAGAGTGAACCCACAAATTTAATATCTGCTGTACTTACATGTACGGGCATGCGATGGTGCGAACGAACTGGGTTGCACACCTGTGGCGCTTCGACTCGGATCAGTTTCCCGAAAGGCCGATGACTTGCGACCGTGCAGTCATATCCACCTCCGTCCTCTACTCTGTCTACCATCAATGTCGCGCCCTATGAATCAAGGATGTTGGCCGTCTCTAAACACCCCTGCGTCTGAACTGGGTGTACCGTCAAAACTCTGGCAGACACAGGCAGTTTATGACAGGTTCGAATACCGATACCACGACATGCACGGCACGTATGGGTCATGGCAAATCTCGTGCGCGACCTCGTCCCAGATGACGCGGTAGACAAAGGCTTGAGGTTGCTCCTGCTTTTGTTCTGCAACACCTCCGTCTCCGCATCGTCACATGGCGGCGGAACCCAACAACAGTCTCGCATCTTCCGGTGGGTCCTCAGGTGGGCTCAGCCATCATGCGGAACGGGTAGATGTCTTCAATTATGATACCTCCGGCTGGCACACCCCATTAGCTCGTGAGAGCTATTACACAGATGCCGTGTTGTCGTCGTAGGTGCGCTTTCCAGAGTTTCTTATCAGCCTTGATGCAATAAAGCCCATCTTTCCCCTTTAGAGTTGTATTGTTGAAGAAAATCTCGTTCCTGAAAGCAAAATCCCTGAAGTATGAGCGGACAGAAAGCCATTGAGGCCACCATCGCCCTCGACGCGCCACTTAGCATCCCGACCGCCGACCCATGTATGCGATATCTCCCTTGATGCTGGCTTCGAGCCACCCAATCTCGACGGATGGGTCATCCTTCGTCACCTTCTCATCTCTGCCTAGCATCCTGATTTCAGCTCTGGCCATGTCCCTCTTGTATCTCACCTTCGTTGTCGTTCACCGCTTCTTCCTTTCACCTCTCGCTTGCATCCCGGGGCCTTGGTACGCAGCCATCTCCGACCTATGGATCACCTCCCACGTTGTTCGTTTGCAACAGTGTCGAACTGTCCAAGAGTTGTTCGAGAAATACGGCCCCGTCGTCCGCATTGGACCCAACAAAGTCGCGTTTTGCGACCTCACCACTATGCGCAGTGTCTACTGCGTTCACAAGTTCGATAAAAGCGACTACTACAAGAGCTTTTTGACGTGCGTTTCTATCTCATCGCATGCCATCCTTCACTGACTTCTGAGGTGTAGCAACGATAACGACCATGCGTACGTATGCTATCAGTTGTGATCTTCGCTTGCTCATATTTCTTTTAGTATGACAACCCTGCCTCACGTCGAACATGCTTCGCGTAAGAAGACCTACGCGTCTCACTACACTCCTTCAAACATCGCACTTTTCCAGCCTGAGCTACACGATCTTGCGAACAAACTCTCAGATGTAAGTGTGCTGTCGTACTTGTTGTGACTTCTACTAATAATTTGCCAGATCCTTGAGCGAATAGCTGCGAAGACATCCGTGGACTGTCTGGATGTCTTTCGGCATCTATTTGTAGATGTCATCGCTTGTACTGTCTTCGGAACTCGTGCTGGCTCGCTCGATTGTTGGGCAGCTCAAGTTCGCGATCCCTTGACCGCCGCTATCAACGACTTCCCAAAGCGTGGAGTTGTGGTGAGTTGCAACCCAAGTCATCCTATACGGTCATGCCATTGACCGGTTTACGGTTCAGCGCGGTGCCGTCCCGACCTGGGCTTGGGGCCTCGTCTCCCGCCTACCGAATGCCCGTCTACAAGAGATATGCAATTCTGATAGGTTACTAGCAGAGGCTGGTATTGTCTCTCAGGCTTTGAAACCCCCGTCTGACATTGGTTTCAGTTCGTCGGCTCCCGTCTCTATGAGATGCGCGCAAGAATCTACGATGCCAAACTCGGGACCTGTCAAGAAGGCCTGAACGGTCACAAGGATCTTAGTATCGATACCGACCAGGAGAAGATACCTCTCATGCAGCGCATGCTCCGCCATAGGTCCTCGACGTTCAGCGATGGTATGGGCAATGCGCAGATCATCTCGGAGTGCATGGGCCATTTGTACGCGATCCAATCTCTTGATGTAAGGGGGGCTGCTAACGCATCTATAGAATCGCTGGTGTCGATACATCGTCCACGACACTGTCATACATGCTCTGGGAGCTGAGTCGTCGCAGCGATATCAAACAGCGCCTTCAGGAGGAAGTTGACGAAATCATGCACGACAGTCATACCGTGCCCGACGCTTCCGTACTTAATCGCGCTTCGTACCTCAACGCTTTCGTGAAAGAATGTACGTCTATTCCATTTGATGATTGAAGCCCTATGCTGACGATCCTTCCAGCGCTTCGAGTCTACGGCGCTGCACCATCCCTACTTGAACGCGTTGTACCATCGCCCTCGCGCCAGACCTTCTCTTCGACCTCCCCCACAAGTGCTTCACCGCCTCCTTCCCCCATCGCGTCGACATCAAAGGCCGACGAAGACTTCGATATGCTGGGATTTGCCCTTCCTCCTGGCACCATCGTCGCAACTCAAGCCTGGAGTATGCACCGGAACGCGGAGATATTCGCGGATCCAGAGAGCTTCCTTCCCGAGCGCTGGCTGCCCGCCAGCTCGGACCGGGCGGATGAGGAGCGTCTCACTAGGTAACTGCGGCCTTGTTTGTCCAACGCAATATCTGATTTGGTCTTCAGAATGAATCAACACCTCATTGCGTTTGGTGTTGGAACTCGTGCATGCGGGGGCCAGAATTTGGCGCATCTCGCTATTCGAATTACCCTCGCCGTTATCGTCAAGAACTTCGAAATATCTGCCGATAAAAGTGAGACCAATGAAAGGACCATGGAAATGCGCGACGCGTTTGTGAGTCTTCGACATATAGTTTAGAGACAAGCGGCTAACAATGCGATATACAGGTTATTTTTCCTAGGGGAAAACAATGTAGATTGTTGTTTACTCCTCGTGCTCACTAAGACGTTGGTCTAGTCACCTATTGCTACCAGCTACAATGTATTCCTCCGAATCATGGAACACTCACTATTTCCAAATCTTCACGGCGATCCATAAACATGTCTCTGAAGATCCTGGGTATTCCAGCCTTCAATCTGTTTTGTTCAGAAGGCGTTTATCATGCCGATCTTGAATTGCTCACGCGGTGACCTATCGGTCGGGCCTACTACCTGACTCATCACACAATCACAAATTATTCACCGTGTCGCCGAGCCTGGAACCCTGTGAGCATCCCCAACTATAGCTCCAAGAGCGTCAACTCACATCAGACATCAAGTTTTAGAAGTACGGTTCCTCGCTTTGCGATTGGCCACCCGCACTTATGCTCGCGTATAAGAGGAGCCAAGACGAAAGGAATTCTAACTGTGTAAGCGAGCAGTTGCTCTAGGTTTGGCGAGGGACGCAATAGTCCTCTCCTTTCATCTCTCACCTCGTTCATGGCTTAGACTCCGCAATCCTCAACCAATTCTATGTCAATCCCGGCAGAGCTCGCGCATATAAGCGTCCCGCTTGCGTACGCTGGTGGTGTCTTCGCGGTCGTCAAAGCAAGCCAACTACTCACTGCGGGATCCACGAAAAGCGATGAATTTCGAAGTGTCGTTGAATCATTGTTGGTACGAGTTCTCAGCTGTAATTATGTATACACGAAGACTTACGCGCTATGTAGCGCGATCACCCAGAGATGATTCGTCCTCAGGGTTGGCCGGACGAGCAGGAGTTCCGCCAACGATGTCCCCTCATGAAGGCCCTGGACACCGTCTCAGGGCTGCATAAGAAAGGAATCACAGTCCATTGGGATACGCTATATCAGTATTTCGTGGAGGATATACGCGAGCGGGAAGATCGCCCCGGCCTGAAGGGCGATATGGGCATGGATAGCACCGGCGCGATTCGACAACAAGACAACGCCGCAACCGGACCCTGCCCGCCGCGCCCAAAGAAGCGTGCCACTGACGTGAAGGCACCAACCGTACCAGCACGACGACGGCGCACTGCAAGGACAACCCCCGTAATGGTGTCCGACTCCGACGCTGATTCCGACTCCGAGCCAAATGACATTGCTGGCATAGCCGAATTCTCCGACCAACCGGAGCCCCATTCCGAGGGGATGTTTGCCCATGGACCGGAGTCGGTTATAGAGTCCGACATATATTCTCCCCCTTCCGATTCAAGCATCGAGGAGCTATATTGGCCTCCAAAGGTATCATCTCGGGCCAACGACAAGGACATATCAACAGAAACGTTGAAGACGACTTCCCACCACGCCAACCCCTCTCCAGTTTTCGATCCATTGACGAATAGCGCCAATACAACACCATCTCCGCAGGATGCTAGCTCCGAATCCGCCGAGTCTACCCGTTCCGTAGGGTCTCCCCCCGATATCCCCGCTCGGGATTTGCCCGCTCCCACAAATTACAGAGAGCAAGCGACAGTCAACGGACGTCCGCAAAACTCACCGTTCCTGGACCTCACTGCGCACGATTTCCATTTCTCGATCCGGAAACGCCGGCTTGACGCTGTTTCGGATGCTGGCCTGCCACCGTCACAGCCCCGTAAAAGGTCGCGCGAGGACGATGAAGAAACGGGGGGACCGGACAACACTTGCCGTCGCGAAGATGCATCAGTGCAAGCCAACGGAGCCAAGACACCATGGCGACCCAAAAATGAATTATACCAGGTGCGGAATCCTATTGCTAGTACGCGCAGTCGTCCAGGCTCATCCGAGCAACGCGAAGCAGATATCATTCACGGGCGAAGAGCGCTGCGCCCGATGCAAACGCCGTGCGACGGAACGTTGTCTCAAGAAAAGACGCAACGGGGCATGCCTGTCGTGTGTTATGTCCAGGGAAAGATGCACAACATGTACGATATTCAGCCGTCCTCGCGCTAGCAAGAAGGGCATAGTACGTACGCTGGAACCAAGGCTGGAACAGATGGGCATGGGTGCGGTAGCAACTTCGAGCACGACCCCTTTAGACTGTGTCTAGGAGATTCCCGTCGTAGCATAGGATGCACATAGCATAGGATGCACATCGAATGTACTACCTAGTTATCTCGGAACGCGAGTTGCATGCACTTCGCCATCATGATCACGATGTTCGATGACAGCACGGCAACGGCCGCCGATCAAGCTTACGTCCAAACCACCATGCCCATACCCTCTGAACTTGCGCAAATATGCCTGCCGCTGAACTTCGTGCATGCAATCATAGAGCTGGTAAATGCTTCTCAGCAAGTGGATGGCCTCCTAGCGGCGGGCATATCTACACATGGAATTGTCGAGAAAGTGCGGATGCTGGCGCAACAGTTTCTGGTAAGCATCTCTCAGAGTCTCTTGCAGCACGTTGGCTCAACATGTGCCAGGCCTCGCATAGCGATTTCAAAGGCTTTCTACAGGGCATTGACGGCATTCCGGAGACCACTCGGCGGAGTCTTCCTTTTCTGATCCCGTTGACTGTCGTTTTCGAGATGCGCGAAGGGGGACTTGACGTCGATTGGGGGACACTTTCGCACTACTATATGGTCGAACGACGAAAGGGCCCCCTAGTGGAATCCAAGCCTGGAGCCTCGGAAGGCGTGCTCTCCGTTAACATTCCCGATCGGAAGCCAGCTCCGGTTTCCGCCCAATCACGTCTCCGTAGGAAGCGTAGAAGAACATCTCAAGGCATCACCGCTTCTTCCAAACGCACAAGATCAGCTGGAGGTGAACCGATTGTAGTCGAAGATTCCGAGGATGAAGTGATTGGATCGACATTCGTTGCCGATCGTGGACTTGACCAGCCTCCGAAAGACATCTTGAGTCACATGGAATCACAGGTATCAGTGGACAGGCATCCCGGGCATACATCCAAGAAGGAAATAGACGAAAGGCCTGCGTTTGACGTGGAAGAGATGTATCACCGGTCAAGGGAGCCGCCTGTACCCACCAACGCACCGCCTTCACCAATCCATGTAGCTTTACCAAAGCAGGATTTACCCACTCCCGCACCTTCGCACTCGGATTACGGCCGTCGTCCTCATGTGTCTACGAACTCCACCATCTCCCATCGTCACACCGCTCTCAACAACCCGGAGGCATCATCGTCTCGACGTCTTCTCACTCCCCCTCCGACTTCGCAGGATGGCTCATTGCTACCAATCGCAAATACCAAGGCTGTTCGAAATTCGGAGGGAGATTCGGAATCCGATTTCTTCCGCCCTCCAATCGCACGTCGCCGCCCGCTTCTCATTCCACCGTCGTCGCCGAGAACTCCTTCGCGGAAACTGCACCGCATCCGCCGCCTAGGAGACTCAGAGGACAACGTACGGTTTCTGGGTTGTAATCCCTTGCGTAGCTCTGACTCAGAAGATGCGGGAAGCGACTCCGACGACCTATCTTCCGATTCGTCCGCTTCAGAAGGCGACGATGTCACCACCGGACAAGGGTCTAGTCCGTCGCGAGCGAAACCCATGATAGCACTTGACAAGGCTCAGTACCCTGTATGTAAACTGGTATTCGATTTTTTGAGTCAACCTACTGACCTTAGAATACGAACAGATTCATTTGACGGGCTCCGCCCGCTGCACAACATGTACAAGGGCCGCAAAGCAGGCATGTTTCAAGAAGCGCCACGGGGGTGCCTGCATGCTCTGCATAGAGAGACGCCGGAAATGCTCTACTTGTACTCTTCGTTCGAAATCGGGATCAAGCCCGGCGAATGTAACACGATCACCCGCCAAGGATGCAACTCCAAGCAAGGGTAATAGATCCTCTCAAGGCTTAGTAGCGATTGCTCACCCGCGTCCGCGTCCGAGCCAGCCTGTGTCTGGTCTGTCATTTGCGAAGTCGAAAGATGAATCGGACAGCGAGGCAAATATCGACGACTCTCATTCTACGGTTTCTTGAGCAATGCTCACTTATCTACACTCAATCCTAGCGTTATACATCTCTATCTGTTATTTCCGCTTTAATCGATCTGATGCAGTGCTCCTGAGTCCAATGCTTTGCGGAGTACGATGAAATGTATGGTGAGTTAATTCTTCAAGAAGGCACGGACGTCATGCGGGTAAGTCTATCCGTAGCTCTAGCCAAAGCGATCCCCGGCTCGCAGCTTTCTGGGGCATCCAAAGCAAGGCCAGAGCGAAGTTAGTTTGTCCAAAATACCACCGTGACCTTTAACGGTTGTCGCATTCTTTTCTATCATACAAGATAATATACATGACAGGATTGCAAGCACAGCAAGGAGAACAAAAGAGCAAGAAAAAGCGCAAGGTAAAAACCAACTACCCTTAGTCCGGGTACCACACACTCCACATTCCTCGCTCTTCCAATACTTTTATGGCCCAACGCACGAGCTCCAAATCACACGATACGCCGGGACTGTGCTCCTCCTCGAACGGATCGTGCCACAGCTCCTGCACGATATCCAGCGCGTTCTTCAGGCGCTCCTCGCCCACGACGTACGAGTGTGCGAACCCGTGCATCGTCACGATGCTATACGCCATCCGCCGCGCACGCAGGAGTGCCGGACGCGGGCGCCGTGGCACCATCTTCCACGATGTCACGAACGACGGATCGCGCGGGAGCCCCGGCGAGTCCTCGAGGCCGAGCCCCGACGTGTCAAGCGGTAGCACCCAGCTGAAGCGGTCGCCGAGCCAGCGCGCCGTGGCGGGGAACGCGTCCGCGACGCTGCGCTGCTCCTCGCGCCGCCGGATACAGTGCACGCATTGTTCGCATTCGCCGTAGCGCACGACGTGGCCGAGCGTGTCGAGGAACTCGTTTGACGGCGAGGGCACTTCGTGCAGGAACGTCCACCCGCGGTTCGTGTATTTCGTGACGACGTGTGGGTCGAGTTTGGCGGGTGGTTGCATGGAGAGCGAGAGCTTGTGGTGAAAGGTTGCGCGCGGGTAGAGGCTGTAGGCGTGTGTTGCTGTGATGATGTTCATAACCGCGGCTTTAGGGATGATGGCATGAGCAAAGCGATCCGGAAACACGGGTAGAGGCACTTACTCGAGTGAAAGTTCAAGATACACTCGATAGCACACCTGTACCCAACGATGACCTGCACCTTCAACCACCTCGCAGGGCCCCCGTCCGGCCTCAGAACGCGCTTCGAGAACGTGTACACCGCCGCGACGCTCTTCATCCGCGAATACGGGAACTCAAACGCCGCCGCGTCCGCAGGAGTGCGCGCCTGGGTCACCGCGATTCCAAAATCCGGGTCCTGCCTTGAGTTCGGGCGGAAGCGATACCCCTCCTCGCGCATGAGCCAACGGCCGACGGCTTCACGTTGGTCGTACGCGCAGTACATGTCGAGGTCCGAGTCGTCGTACGTCTCGCGCAGGAGGTACTGAAGCGCGTTCGAGCCCGACACGAGTGTACCTGTGCGTGCTTGCATCGCGCGGAACGCGAGCGGTCGTGTGAAGTACTCCGCAAAATGCTTGTTGATGTTGAAGGACCGTCCGATGTGCGAGTGCACGGCGGCGTGGGCCGTCCTACAGGTGCGGGCGATGCGGTAGAGTGAAGGTGGGGTGGAGCTTCGAAGGATAATGTCGTAGAGGAGGTCGTTGGTGAGAATGCGGGAGACGAAGGTAGAGTCCTCGACTTCGGAAAGCATCGGAGAGACTGCACGTGTGGGAGCTGTAGATGGAGGCGAAAGCGTGTGTGCTGCCGATGCCTGGACCGCAGAAGAGGGTGCGGGGGTGGGAGTAGCTTGCGGCGCTGGATTTGGTGCTGCAGCAACTAGACCTGCCACGGCTGGGGGAGGAGCTGCAGGAGTGGAACTGCCAGAGCTCGCTACTTGCTCCTCAGTCTTGTCCGGAACATCGTCGAAAGGTGACCAAGGGCCGTGTTCCCTGACTGAAAGCCCTGTTAACCCAACACGAGGAAAGCATGAACAGAGGGACGTAAACACGCACCTTCTGACCCGTCCCACACCTTCTCCTCGCTGTAAATCCGACTGGCGACGACACCTAACACGAATACAATCAACGCGAACAGGTCCGTCGCGTTGACCTCTATGTGCTGATCGGAACGCGATCAGACATAACACAAACATGGATCGAACATGCAAAGCGGCGAACTAACCATGGTGTGTCAATCCCGGATAGAACTTGACAACGGAGAGCCAAGTCGGGTAGGGGTAATATGTCAACAGACCTCGAGGAGTGCCTTGCGCCCGGCAGGCGACCTAGCACGAGTCTACCGCGAAGTTGAACACCTTCGTATTCACACCACGGTGGCGATTGTGATCTAATAACCATATCCGCCTGACTTACCATATCCGATATGGTGTAGTGGCTAACATTATCGCCTCTCACGCGATAGCCCGGGGTTCGATTCCCCGTGTCGGAACTTTTGACTTTTTTAACTGTTCGGACCCCAGTAAAACTCGGACTGCCAACGTCCGAAGTACCACACACAATCACAATGTCGCACAATTACAATATCATAGATACAATAGTGAGAACCATCACCACTTGCACAGAAGTTTATGTTTCCGCCAATCCTATATGCGCGTAAAATCAGGGAGGAGCCATGTCGGAAGACGAGAAACACGCACATCCTTCTGGTGCTCGACGCAGCAATATAAAGGCTTGAGGTGTGGGATACATCGTCCGGTGCAGCGAAACAGCGGTGCCGACGGTGTCGCCTCGATCCAACAGTCCACCGTCGCGCACACGTACGCGTCGGGGCCAAAGCGGGCGGCAAACTCGTCGCGTGCTTCGTCGTCGTCGGCCAAACCGAGGTCGCGCACACGGTCCATCTCCGCCTTGACGCGCCACAGGTCCGTGAAGCCGTCGAAGGAGTACTGCGCGAGCGCGTCCCTGTTCTCCCACGTGCTCGTCGCAGGGTGGTCGAAGCCGCAGTCGTGCGCGAAGATCGAGGTGAGCAGTACAATGTTGCACGCGTACCCGAGCGCGCTCGCCGCGTTCGCGCACATCGCGCCCCGGTATACGTTGGCGACGTTGAGCGTCCCTGGCGTCGACTCGCGTCGGTCCCAGCAGACAAAGGCAAGGTAGGAGAAGACGCGTGCGCGGATGGGTCGTGGAACACTGGGCTCGTTGGGGATTTTCTTCATGAGGTAAGCGGGGCCATAGGTGCCTTCGGGCACGCCACAGCCCGTGTAGGATCTACGTACGAGTTTGCCAAGCGCGCTTGTGATTCGGATATAAGTACATACCGCATGGCTAGTTGCAGGATACTGTCGTAGTCTCCCCCGTCGGCATTACGCTTCAAGGTCTCGTATGGAAGCTTTTTGACATCTTGGTAGATGAGTTCAACGAGTTCGTCGAAGTCAGGCGTATTTCGAGGGGTGTACCAGATGAAATTGTACATTTTTGCGTACTCGGCGACGTCGCTTTTAGATATCGCCGACATACTTTGCTCGGGGTGCGTCTGCAGGTGTAAGGAAATGTGTGAAGTAAGAGAAAGAGCAGGCAGGGCGTGACTCAGAATCTTGCCAGTCACGTCGGTCACAAACACGTGCGCGTCTCATGCAGCGACGCGTCGCGTTCGCCGATTCGGCGCTATGTTCTCAGACATAGCTCTACATCGCCCTACACCTTACCGCACATTTTACCGTAACAAGTGCTCGTGCTCATTTTTGCCCCTGCGATTAGTACTGAAGGCGATCAAACAGGACGCAGCCAGGCCCCAGCAAGACTAGTGCTTTGTATCAAGTTGGGCAACCGATGGCCCCGCTTTGGTTGGCTCCTCGCCGGACCTCGGCAAGTTATGAGGCATTGCGTATATAACCTTGCCAACGTCGCAAAGCACGATCCTCCCTCTCACCGCGCAATGGCTTCAGACGACATCGATATCTTTGTCGTGTTCTCCAAGAGCGACGTCCTGACACCCGCTGACGGTCGACCGTACGAGGAAATCATACGACGCTGGGGCGACAACGCGGTGCGCCGTGCACGCTTCGTTGTCCTGCCACGTTCAGCTCAGGACGTCTCCAAAGCTGTGCGCCCCCTCCATCTCCTGCTTCAGGACCCTTTCTTACGGTAGCCTTCCGTAGATCCGCTTCGCCGCTGAACACAAGCTCGAGATAGCGATCAAAGGTGGCGGGCACTCCACATCTGGCGCATCGTCTTCTGACGACCTCGTTATCGACCTTTGCCGTCTCGCCTCTGTGTCTGTCGATCCGACTAGACAAACTGTAACCGTTGGTGGGGGAGCGTTGTGGGCCGATGTCGATCCGGAAGTGGGAAAATATGGTTTAGCGGTGGTCGGTGGGACTGTGAATCATACTGGTATGCCTTCTCATATCTGTTCTACGGACGAAAACTTATCACAGCGCAGGCGTCGGCGGCCTCACCCTTGGCGGTGGGTACAGCTGGTTGACGGGCCGACATGGCCATGCTGTCGACAATCTCGTCGCTGCGGAATTGGTACTTGCAAATGGTGACGTCATCAACTGTAGCGACTCGGAAAATGCAGATCTCTTTTGGGCGATTCGAGGTACGCGCTTTGCTCTTTTTATGCGAGTCTAAACTGGAAGAGGTATCGTAGGAGCTGGTTCGAACTTCGGCCCGGTCACGAAGTTCACTTTCAAAGCGCATCCGCAGCAAAATACTGTTTGGTCCGGGTTTATCTTCTATCATCCCTCCAAATTCGACGAGGTCATCCGAGCAGCGCAAGACTGGTCCCAAGGCAAGGAGAGCAATGATAAGGAGAGCGTCAGTTTCGTTTTCTCCCATTCGCCTGATACACTGGAGGTAAGAAAGACTTGCAACATCCCCTTTCATAGCTGACTTGTCAACACCAGCCTGTCATCATCGTCGTACCGTTCTACAACGGACCGGAAAGTGAAGGCAGGCTAGCTTTCGAAGGCTTCCTTCGCATCGAGCATCTTGCCGATTTGACGAACGAGCACCCGTACGCGGAACAAAATTCTCTTCTGGTCAGTACGCGTGAAATCGAATGTTTCGACAACTCATAATGGTCCACAGAACGAGTCAACTCCGCACGGTGGCAGGAAACTTCTACGCGGATCACATATCACCACCATTGACCTCCAGCTCGCACGATACCTCTGGGACGAATACGTAGCACTCGCCGAGAGGTACCCTGAAATTAAAAAGTCAGTCCGCGATCTCATGTGCGTCTCTATCGGTCTGAGCCAAAGCCCAGATCGGCAATTATCCACGAACTACATCCATATGGGAAGACGATGTCCGTCCCCACTTCCGCAACGGCCTTTGCTCACCGCGGGCCGTTCTACAACGTCTTCTTCATCATGCAATGGGAGGACCCATCGCTGGACGGCGCGATGCGTGCCTGGTCCGCTGAGAAAGCCAAGCACATCCAGGAAGCGCATGCGAAGACTGTCGGGCCTGAGCTTGCTCAGCTCGCCGGGGCACGTATCAGCCATGGTTTCTAGTCCCGAGGAAATGATAGACTGACAAATGATGGTAGTATTCAAACTATGGTGGTGAAGATGCGGATCTCGTCGCAGTATTTGGCGACAATCTTGGTAGGCTGCGGGCGTTGAAGGAGCAGTACGATCCCGGGAACGTGTTCAGGAAGTGGCAGTCTCTTTTTCCCGAGGCGGGGGCGGAGTGAATATGAGTAGCGTTTTATCGCAATTGAATATACCGTGGTCGATGCTCCAATAATGCACTTGGAGAATGACCCTTCAGAAAGGCGAGAAGGTCAGCGTGTGCTAACATCGGCTAATAAGCGACCTGGTTTGCCTTTCCCATGGAAATTCTGGCAGACAAAGGCGAGTTAGTTGACTCGGCCAGATGTTTCACTCGTTTGTCTACGAGTTAACCAGATTGCTCCGTCAGGTATTTGTGGCGCCTTAACGTTCATATTGAACCAAGATCAACGTTGTACTTTATAGTTAGGTCTTGTGTCAAGCCCTACGCCTTACTACGAATTTTATGGGATTGTCCGTAGTGGACAAAAATCAGTGTTAATGTCGTGTACTCTCATATTTTCTCTCCAGAGAAAGCTCTCGAGCTCCCGGGAGCTCCTGACGCCTCCCGAAAGCTCCTGATGTCTCCAGGATCTTCTGAAATACTTTTCGGGAGCTCTTGAGACCTCCAGAGGGTTTCTGTCGGTCTCCATGGACTTGTTAGGATGATCGAAGGTGGACTCGAATTTTGTTTGATCAGGGAGACCGAGGATAGAACTGACGGCGCGTGAACGACAGCACAAGCATGGACGGAACAAGACGTTTTATCTCCTGGGGGCTCTCGAAAGCTCTTGGGAGCTCTCTGGAGAGCTTCACGGAAACCTTTGGAGACGTCTGGGGTTCCCGGGAGCTGCACGTGCGTGCCTGATGCGACTTAATTAGCGGCGCGTTTTTCGATCTGCTAGCTTCGACCACCACCACCACTGCCGTTGCTGCTGCCGCTGCCCGTCCATCTATTTCCCCCGCGTATTCCTTATATAATCGCGCGCCATGTCCATCCCCTCAGCCCGACCTTTGTGGGAATGGGATCAAGCCGATTGGAATGCCGTCCTGCCATATCTTGGGCTTAGAATGAACACCTGCGTGCCCATGACGGCTCCAGCCCCAGGAAATGAGTCGGCCACGGAACACGCTAGCTATTTTGCTTCGCGAAACCTTACATCTGTAAGACGAGGAGTACTCGCAGGCAACCCTGAAGACACATTGGATATGGCTCTCAGGTGCGCGTGCGCATCGCCGCCTTTTGTATTTCCGTACGACCCCCCGCTCATTCGGCTGTGACTACCTAGGGCAGCATCAGGCATGTCAGTCCCGCAAGACCCCGCTGTAGCCATTTCGCTCCTTCAAAAGCTTGCCTCCGATCCCCGCACACCCCGTGCGTTCCGGGGCCGCGCATTTTCAGTCCTCGCGTCTGTCCATTTCGAACTGCGCGTCGACGCGTCGGATCCCGACATGTGGAACATCGACTCATTGTATCGCGCTGCCGTGAACGCCGACGCCGCCGCTGCGCTGGGCTTCGTCTCGCCCAACGTTATTTGGGTGGCTGGGAGTATCGATCGCGCTGGTTTCCGCCGCCAGAGCGAGTGCAAATTCCCCGGCCACAGCACCGCGCGCTTCGAAGCCCTGGCAGACCTCTGGCGCGTCTACGACCGCCGCGAGGAGCAGCTTAAGCGCGAGCAGGATTGTCGGGAGGGCAAGGTCAGCAAGGCGCCGAACGCGTACGTGTGTGCTGCGCCGGGGTGTGGGATTGAGGCGACACACAAGTCTGCGCTCCAGCAGTGCTCGGGAAAGTGCATTAAGGAGGGCAAGCCCGCGTACTGCAGCAAGGAATGTCAGAGACAGGTACGTGTACATAGAGCTCAGTGCCGACGCGAGCTGAAGTTAGTATCATAGGACTGGAAACGACACAAGCCGTTTTGTAAAGAAGGCGCGCCGGTTGATTGCGTCGTAGCGCAGCAGCGGCAGGATATCGCTTCCGGAGCCTCCGCTGATTTTTCTAGACCTTCCCTGAACGGGATGGAGTTTGTTGCGGGGGGCATTGGGTCACCCACCGAGAGTACGAGGAGGAAAGAACATCTTATTGACCTTCCGGATCCTACTCGCCCGGGGCAGTTCATCAAGATGTCCTCGAGAACCCAATCGCCTGCGGCTATGAAGGAGCTCAGGGATCAAGTCTACCAAGCCATGAGTGAACGCCCGCTTCAGTAGCATGTTGTCTGTATTCTGTAATATTTCTCCAACGAGAACCGTTGCTCTCACCTTCACAATACTCGAAATCGACTAATTGTTCAATCTTAGACTACATATTATCATCTCCTTGTACTTGTGACATGCCGCAAATGGACAATTGCATCATGAATTGGTATGTGTTTCCAGTTCCACGCTTGCCATAGTGCTACACATCTCCATCGTGATAGTGCGTAAGAGCTCGTACGAAGTCCGTACCATCAGGCGCCGCGTCTGTTCATACAGGGGTGTGGCTACATACAGTGCCACACTTCGATCATTGCGGACTCTGCGCTATATCACCACATCAGCAAAATAAAACATGCTTTTTTATGGGAGTGCCTCCCATAAGGGTGATGGAGCTTCAGATCCGTCTTTGAGTGACAAAACTGATTTAATTCTGGGATGCCCAACAGGGTGCTGGGAGCGGTGTAGGTGGTTGGGAGGCCTCACTCAAATTTTTATACACCTGGAAATTTGTAGTAGGTGTATGATTTTAGAGTAATATTTCCCAGTTCCATCCACTGACCTCTCAGAAAGTGCTCGGTCACAGCAGTCAGCAGCAGCAGTGCCAGGGGTCCAAAAGACCCCATACACCTCAAAACAGATCACGGCGGCTTAATCAAGCTATGTCATAAATGACTCTGAAAAATATTGGAACATGACTGGGATTGGTGGGGAATAGGAGAAGGGTCGGAACACCCCCATAGGTACCCTAATGCAAGCCCCGCCACCGGTACATAGTCTCTGATTTGAGTTTCCCACGGTACCTACCATCCGGTCACAGAAACGGCGTCACAGAGTGCCGGCGCTGAGGCTCAGAAAGTCTCACGGGGTGGCCATTTCCCACGGGGTGGCCGTTTCCCACGGGGTGGCCACTGGCACATTTTAGCGCCGTTAGCTTTCGCGAGGCCCACTGACAATTGATGTCGCAAGCTCCATCAATAACCAATTATCTAGGCATGTAATCCTTTTACAAACCGTACCTTGCAATACCATCCTTGTCGCGCGCGGCACCGCCGCTACATCGATACGTCCAAGTGTTCCCAACGCCCACCTTGCAATATAATTGCTGTCTTGCAAGATTGAGATGCCCTACCAAGCTTTGCATTACAATGCTCGGGCCGCAATGTAAAGAGAATGACATATGACATAAAATTCGACCCAATTCGTCGCGGGCCTACTTTTAGCGCTACATCACTCATGTTTATTTTCGTGGACACTCATGTTTATTTTATTCGAGAAGACGGACCCCAGATACCGCTATATATAATCTATATACACAGTTCACTAGCTAGAAGGGCACACGTCATAACAGAATACAGCTATCATTGACTATTCGGGCGGCAGGCTCGGGGCGTTCGTTCGCGTGCATATTTGTACGTGTCCGAGTCAGCATGATACGTCTGGTAGCTGAGAGGACCGACTCACCCAATGACACGTTCTTATTCCCAGAGAACCCTCCAACTTAAGCCGAGTCCTCCGTGTGCTACGCGTCTCTATAGAGGAAAACCCCGGAGCCTGCAAACGGTTATTCATGTACGCTCAGAGCCGACGAGGCAACTCACGGCGGTTTCCTGTTGAACCAGTGGGCAGATCCTATGAGAGCGTAAATAGGGGCAGTTAGTTAGGAGTTTGTTGACGACGTACGGGAAGGTGTTGACGAAGGGGCGGGCGGTTACGACAGTGGGTGACGCGACGGCGGGGTGGGGGGAAGTGAACAAGACTGGGGGATACCGACTGCAGGGCCCAGCTTTATGCGAATGGGGGCGCAACTTTGATGCTTGAAGGCCGGCTGGGATCTGTCATTTGCTGTTGAGCAGCACTCGAGCGGGGAAGAAGTCAAAGGGTGGCGCGTCACGCTGTGACCGCTCATGCTACTGTTCTTCCCACGGTGCCCTTCATGCTCGCACGAGACCATCCTCGGCTTCATCTTTCCATACGCCACAGCTTCGAACCGCATTCCCCCTTCCACATCCAAAGATGTGAATCAGTTTTGTAATGACTGAGAACAATCAACAGTGAGAACAATCAACAGAACACCGCCATGTGCTATATCAGGAAAGGCGCGGTCCAGGCAATGTTGGCGAGAGAGGTGGCAGACTACGGGTACGCGGAGCACGGCCAGACAGCGACACCAGAGGCTACGCGAAGGAGTGTCGCAGGCTTGGTATGCCCTACGTCAGTTTCCGTAGCGTGTGATGAGAGCGCAGCTGCCGTCCGAGAGGGCGTTGTCTGGAGAGGTGTGCCATTACAATAGCTTTGGCATCCGAATATCACGAAATCTATTGACAGACTTGCAAGGTGTGTGATTACCTAGACTTCACCGCGCAATATCTTGAGTGACAGGCGTTCCAAAGGCTATCTTCCTATATCTGGCAATATAATGATTTGATTATTTTGCCGATGGCCAGTACGTCTTGCGCCGCAGCCGCAAAGTTACATCAGCAAAATAAATAACCAATTATCTAGGCATGTAATCCTTATACAAACCGTACCTTGCAATACCATCGTTGTCGCGCGCGGCACCGCCGCTACATCGATACGTACAAGTGTTCCCAACGCCCACCTTGCAATATAATTGCCGTCTTGCAAGACTGAGATGCCCTACCAAGCTTTGCATTACAATGCTCGGGTCGCAATGTAAAGAGAATGACATATGACATAAAATTCGACCCAATTCATCGCGGGCCTACTTTTAGCGCTTCATCACTCATGTTTATTTTCGTGGATAATCACTCATATTTGTTTTATTCGGGAAGACAGACCCCAGATACTGCTATA